>VNKC01001980.1:0-98981 GCA_008042775.1 Drosophila pectinifera
AAATTTTATTTTCTCTTATTTGTAAAGTCGGTATGCAGATAAATTAACCACATTAAATCTGACAGAGAAATGCTTTCCGATTTGAAATTAAGGCTTTTTTGGCCAAGTTATGCCTATTTTTCATTTTGATTTGTCTTCTGCAGAGCATAATTTGGCCTAAAATGGAATGACAGCCAAATACAGTTTATTGGATTTCAGATACTACGCGAACAGAGGAGACTAGGCAGCAGCCGGCAGATTTTTGAAATCTTAAGACGCTAAAAAGTATGCTGCATTTATTGCATTATTGAGGCATATCTTAGGCATGACCGATCGTTTAGCTGTCATAAACGCACAATCATTCATAAAATTGAATGCCAGACTATTTAATGGAAAGTTAAACCTAAAGTGCTGAGTAATTTAGTGTGAAACTACTTGAGAAATTTTGATTAGCCAATATTTAGGTGCTCAATAAAAAGGAAATACCACTCAGAGTGGTAATAATATTCTTTAAAAGATTATTTAAAAGGTTCTACGTAGAAAATATGTTCTCTTGCAGACGTAGTATTGCTATTCTGATGAAACCCTTTGAATTTCTCTTCCAGAGTGACAATTTGCGATCATCTGGGCAACGGATTGATGCGGTCCGCCTCCGCCAAGGCGCTGGACTTTGAACCCAGCCTGCGCTCCATTTGCCGCAGCGAGAGGGAGCGGGCCGGGCAGGAGCGAAGATCGAGTAGATTCTATCACTACCTGCGCAACCACACGGTGAATGTGACGAGCTTCACGATGGAATACTTTGACGCTGCCTGCGGAGCGTTCCAAGCGATCAACCACAGTGATCCGCCGGCGGATGCCGAGGAGCCAAGCGATTAGCGGCGGTCAAAGTTAGTTTAATTTTTTATTAAGAGTTGGTGGAGTTGCTCCGCCGGATTTGTTTGCAATTTATTCAGATCGCGAGGTAGCAGAGTTGATCTTCCTAGGCTAGTTTTGTATGGACACGATGATGGTTCTTGCGCGTTGCTGTACATGAGTATGAGAGATAAATCCTAGACCTAATTACAAGTTAATTACACTAAATTAATAACGACCTGAGCCTATTATGTTAATAAATCAATTATAAATGACATATGTCGAAGCTGATGTCAATGTTTGTCTAACAGCAGCAAAGGAAGCCGCCGCTGGAGCTCTTCTTCGCCGGAAGTGGATCGCCGGATATTGTGTTGTCTTCTGCTGGACTCTTGGCTGCCTGGGAAGTGGGCTGGACTTGAATTGGCGCCGGTGCCGCTGGATTTATTTCGCCGATTTTGTAGTTCTTCAGATCTTTTTCGGCGTCGCTGGAGTGTCCGGCTTGCTTGAAGGCCTTGGTGGCATCCTTGCCGCCATATTCGAGGAGGGCCTCGCTACCGCCAGGATGTTCGCTGAGGAACTTTGTGACATCGTACACGTTTCCCTTAATGATCAGCCAACAGGGCTTGCCCTTCTTGCCGTTCTGTTGGGCCACTTCCGCGAGATCGTACAGCTGTGACATAATTGGATGGATTGATTGATTAACTTCCGGAGCGAGCGGCTACTTTTAATGGCTGCTGTAAATTTGGCACTCGATTTCCTATTTTTAGGAGCTGTTAACGGTTGGACGGTCCTGCAAACACTGGACGCGTGCCGATGGCAAACCTTTGCTTATGTTTTAACCACTTATCAATATTGCAAAAACCGCTCCGATAAGTTGTACCAGCGCCCTGTCGCTACCCTCGATCCCCTCTTCTTTTTCGGTCAATTACTATTTGCTGTTTTATTTCCACAATCTGTCTGATGAGTTGTTGCTGTGATAAGAAATACGTGAGAATTCCCCCGTCTTCAAGGCGACGATCCACTAATGTAGACACTGTCTAATAACCTTACCTGGATTTGTGGAACTCATTAATGCAAATTGATTGAGCATGTGTTGGCATGGAGTGACTATCTATCTTTGAAGAAATCTATATACAGTTTATGAGTCACTGGAGTTGTACGTTTGGCATTGAATTCTTTTGGTTAGGTGATTAATTTAATGGTTATTATACTTTGTCATCACTGAACTTTTCTGATAAAAATGTAAAGGGAGCGGGGGTAAATATGACGCATCAAAGGAAAGCCCTACCTGGCTATATACTGGCTAATCAGTTGGCCAAATCTAAACGGAGATAACAGCTTATAAACGTCGATTAACACTTGAGTAGTTTTATTTGTAGACTTCCTATTGATAATGAGCAGTAAGCAACCATTGCTGGCGACTTTTCACTTTCATAGCTGAACTTTTCCATTCTTAGAAAGTTATATAAAGGCTCCACCTCTCTTCTACTACCAACGTCAATCTACGAGGACATGAGAAGCTGCTACCAACGCCAGTCCACGAGGAAATTCGCGAACTCATACCTCTCTAAAAGAAACAAATTTGAGTTGTTATTCTTGGCTTTCAAAGTTTATATTCTATATATTTTGGAAATATATTTTAAATTTGTTTTCGTTTTTTCTCCATTTTCGTTTTCATGGATTTGGTTTGTGTTTTTTGTTTTTTTTTTTTTTTAAGACAACAACAATAATTGGTATTCATTTAATATATAAATGTATTCAGATATATATATATATATATCGATTTATATATAGATTTATTATGTTCTTAGACGTCTGGCTTAATGCGTTTTAAAAAATTTCGCTAGGTGTGGGTGCAATTTCCTGCGGGGACTGTAAGGACGGGGGATTGTGGATTATGATCTCGGATGGGTACTGTTCGGAGTAGTGGGAGTGTCCTGTCTGGGTTTACATTAACATAATGCTCCTCCACGCATTGTCATGCGTTCGCGGTGTATTTACAAATGAATCTCTCGGGGGATTTCCTTGTGATTTTTGCTTTATTTATATAGACTTATCTTTTGTTAGAAATATCAGTCGACGGCTTCGCATTTTCAAAACGCAGCTCGTGTGCGCTTCCATTTGTATTCTCGATTTAAATGTACAGAGATAGCATATCGTTATATATTATATACCGTATATATAAAGTGTAAAATTAATTACTTGTCAATGATTGTTGATTTGTTGTTTGAGTTAATCGATCGATCGGCTTGAATTTTCTCAAAAATGGTAATTCAATCAATTGATTTACTATAATTTAATCATATTTTGTTTTTCATTTGATTTACTTAGTTACCGTTTAGTTTTTGCTAAACATAATTCGTAGACTTTATCTTCGTTTAGAATTTAATTGTTTAATTTAAAAAACAGTTTTGGAGGTAGTTGAAATTAGGCCTGTTTACGTAAATTATATTGATGAATATAATTATTTGTATAAATGTGTAAATATGTGTAGCGCTGATTCAACGATTTCGTGCTTCGTGTTTCGTGCTCGCTTCGATATTTTAGCTGGACTTAATTCGTTTATACCTATTTAATTAATTAATTTCTACACGTTTTTAGTTAATCATTGTCTCCTGTTTACTGATCTGTGATATTTCGGGCTATTTCCGGTTTCCATTACTTTAAGTATCCGTTGTTGATCCATAGACATCGAGCTATATCATCGCTATATCGTATGTGTTTAAAATGTAGGCTTGTAGGACTTGTTGGCTTAGTAAAGTTTGTTTTCTTTTTCCATTATCTTGAGTTCGTTATGATCATTATATTTTCCTAGTTTCTTCCTCTAAATTGTCGGTTAAATGTGGTTTAAATTTGTTTTAATGGATCGAAAGTTCTTGAAACCATTTTCCTTTCTTCATTTCTTTGATATTCTTTATATTTAATTTTAAATGGATTAAGGGTTTGATTTGTCTGGAATAACATTTCATACATTCGCTGGAATACAAAATTCTATCAAATTAAAAGGGTGAGATCTCTAATTATATTTATAATTATACCAAAAGTTTTCTAAAATTGATTACTTGTGCTTAGAATTTACATTGCAGTGGGCTTTACTCGTTAAATTCTTTTATTTTTCTCTAAACTAAGCACACGAAAGGATCGCCCATTGTCATAAATAGTTTATAACTGATATTTAGATTTAATTTCGCATCAAAACCGCCCGTAATAGATCGTTCTATTTAAATTTAAACTAACTTCTAGCTTCTAGCTTGACAAGCAAATTATCGTTTCAACACTGGAATCTTATCGATAACTTTATACCGCCAGCACGATCAGGCAAGTTTAAAATGGTGGCGGGAAATTCAAATGACAAATAAATGGGAAATTACTTTAATCAAGCCTTTAAAGTTAATCCAACATAATTTGTAAGTTATATCCTTGATAACAATTTCCCGGATTAAGCCAGCAGAAAGTCCACAAAGGGAGAATTATAGCATCGACCAAAAAATCAAAATAAAAATAATAATTTCTCTACAATTTGGTTTACATAGATTTCATTTCATTTTTTTGTTTGTTTTTTGTTGTTTTTACATTGTAATTCCGTTAGCAAATATACAAATACAAATTTCAATTGAACTAAAAATTGTGTGTGGGGTGTGTGTGTGTGTGGTGTGTTTCGTGTGTTCCAGCACATGGGCCATGCGTAAGAATAATAATTATAATAATAATAATAATAATAATAGGGGATAGAAGGGTAGAGGGATAGAGTATAGTTAAGAGTGGCTTTTCGTTAAAAACTAGAGTTATTCAAACTAAAGTGTGGGTGTATACAATATTCATTCATAAAATTACATTACATATTCACTTATTTTCGTTATTACTTTCATTCTTTCCTCTTGCCGTTTTGTTATTCAAGTTTTTTCTGGGTATAATTATAATTTCTGCTCTTCTTTATTTTATACATAAAAAAAAATTCATTTGGCGAATGGAAATTATGTTACAAGAACTAATTGAACCTTCTTCTATGGTCTATGATGGTGAGTGCTAAAGGCGGCAGCGCAGCTATGTATATGTCTTCTCCTTTCCTTTCCCCCGAACTCATTCTCTAACTCAATCCTTTCCTTCCTTTTTACTCCATTTACAAATTAAATTCTGACTAATAAACAGTCTTTTCGTACCAGCGCAAAAGTTGGCGACAGACCTACACAAAATAAATCTGTTAAACTTTAACATAATAGATTAAACATAGGCTAACATAAAAAAAATATATGTTGTAAATATATATATGCATATATATACATATATATAAGTATGTGTATACGTGGGGATGTTGGAGATTTTACAACAATAGTTTAAGGGTGGAAAGTAATGTGGAAATCACTAGCTCACAAGAGAGAGACGTACTTCCAAAAGCGATTTCAGCAGAGCTAGTGATCCCTCCANTTTCAGCAGAGCTAGTGATCCCTCCAACATTTCTCTTCCCACATACTTTCAGTTGCTCTAACTCTCGCCTTGGAAATCTCTTGTGTGGCTTCAGCAGCACCATCCCTATATATTTTAATTGTAGTTTAAACTTAACACGAGCTCAGTTATGAGTTGGCTGCACAGTGGCTGCAATTTCGGCTATTGCAGCTGCAGTGGCAGCTCATCATGCTAGAGTTGGAATTATTGCGGCTCATCGTGGTCAGCGGGAGGAGGTCTCCCGTCGCTCCGGCAGAGAAGGAAGACTGAGTGGCTGCTGTCGTCTCGGCGGCGGCGGGTAAGCTGGCTGTGCTGCTGCTACTCCCGCTTGGCCTCAGCGGTTGCAGGCCAGCACCGATTGGCACGGAGACGGACAGCGGCGGTGTGGGTATTCTTTCCGGACTGCAATTCCCGCTAGGCGTTCCCGCTGCCGGTCCTCCTCCCCCAACGCCGGCTCCTAGGCTAGTCAGCAGCTGAGTACTGGGTCCCAGTCCCGCGTAGATGTGCGTTGCACTGGGGTTCGTGCCATAGCCGCAGGCAGTGCTCTTTAGCAGCGAGGCATTCGACACCGGGAGCGTGGCCAGGGGCACGGCGGCCAGCGAGGAGGCCGACGATGATGTGGACACACAGGCGGAAGAGGCCAGCGAGGAGGCAGACGATGACATGGACACGGAGGATGCGGAGGAGGCAGAGGCTGAGGCGACTGAGGACAGCGGACAGCTTGGCGGCGATTTGGGCGAACTGATCCGCGAGAAGAACTTGCTAATGGCATTCGGCTTGGACTTGCTGGAAGATGAGGAGGCGGACACTGATGCGCCCGTGGGCGAGTACGTGGAGGAGGCGGCCTGGAGCGTGGTGAGACGGTAGCTGGAGCTGGAGACGCCGCAGCCGCCCGCCGAGATCTGCTCGGGCACATCCCGCACCGTCTTATTGGGCGGCGGTTTGGTGTACGACCTGGTGATCTCCGATTGCTGCAGGAAAAGAATAGAAAGCAATAATTAGTATGAAATTGAAATATGTCTCCATTTAGGGAAACCCACCTGATAGCTACTCCTGATCTGCAGATGGCGATCCTGTCCGTACTCGCTGTCCGGCAGTGGTACATGATGGGGACAGCGGGGCGTCTGCTGCTGCTGCAGCTGGTACTGGTAATGTTGGTGGTGGTCGTTGCTGTGGCTCTGCAGTGAACTGCACGAGGATCCTGTGGAGGAGTTGCCGCAGTCACCCTTGTAGCAACCGCTCCCGCTGCCCGTGTTGCCGTACTTGAGCGTGGTGGCTTCAATGCCGCCTCGCGCCACATTACTGCTAATACTATTGTTGTTGGTGCTGTTGCTGCTGCTCAGCTGCTGGTCTCCTCCTCCTCCTGCTCCTGCTCCGCCGGAGTTGTGCGTGCTTGGAGTTGTCATGCGTTGTTGCTGATGGTGGGAATGTTGTTGCTTGTTGCTGCTGCCGATGCTGCTGTGATGGAGATGGTGTTGCTGCTGTTGCTGCTGGAGTTGATGATGCTGCTGGTGCTGATGCTGATTGTTGCCGGCGGCGCCACGAATCACAGTCTCGCCACGTACAGCCAGAAGCTCACATGCCTGGAGCGCATCTACGCGCATTCTACATCTAAATTGATCCCTGAAAAAGAGCAAATGTATTAGTTTATATAAATAACAAATGTGTAAGGTTTTGTGGGACATACCTATCATCGGGTGGTGTGCTCAAAGATGTGCGGGTCGGAACGCCGAGCCGCTCCATTCCCGCGCAGCCGGCCGTCTGTACCGATAGCATCTGAAAGCAAGAAAAGGAATTACAAATCAGTCAAGCCAGAGGAGGAGGAAATGGCTTATAATCTAGAGACAGATCTTATGAATTAGAGACTACACCTAGTAGTATTGGAGGTTCCCCGCTAGCTCGTCCTGGCAACTGGCCACCTCACTGGGAGTCTGAAAGTGCTCCAGCATGAGCCACCGCTTCGACACCAACCGATTACAATAGCCCCCATTCAAGTCGTCGTCCAAGTTGTCACACTCGTAGAACTCGATCAGGATTTCCATTTCCTTAAGACTGCCTGGCTGGAGGGGCTTGAACTTCAGGGTGCCCATATAGTGGAGACAGCTGCGCACTACAAACGATTGATCCACAAAGAGTACGGTTTGCTGCCACAAGGATTTGTATGGCAGCCTCAGGCAGGGATTGCAACTCATTTTGTGGGGGACATGAGAGCGACTAAACTCCACATCGAAGTAGAGCAGGAAGCACTCCAGATAGCCATCTTTCTTGACTTGCAGCCTTATGCGACGGTCTATGAACAGATCCTCCTTTTTGGCACTGTTCAAGTCCAGGTTCAGGATGCGATGTGCCAGGGTCAGGAGACGTTGCCCGGTAGTCTTGGCATAGCGCGGCTCAGCCAGGGCATATTGGCGCATGGCGTTCATGTTGAAGCCGTAGACACTCAGCCACCAGTTGCAGCGATCGTTCTTCAGCATTTGCTCCTCGGAGCCCAGCAGATATAGCGAGCCCAGATCGGGCAGTATGAAGCCGCCCTTCTTCAGCCAGCGATCGCGTGCCTCCAGGACCTCTAAGACCTCCGATTCGTAGAGCAGGCAGTGGCCCATCCAGTTGCACACAATGCCGTCCACTTTCTCGGGTAGCTTTATATCGGCTATGCGCCCGTGCACCACCTTGATGATCTCCTCCATGCGATTCTCTCGCACCACCAACTGCGCATAGCCAGTGACCTGGGAGTAGTCCACGGCGTAGACCCTTCTCGCACCCACCTGAGCTGCCATGAGGGCCAGGGTTCCGGGTCCGCAGCAGAGCACCAGAATGCTGCGACCCTTGAAGAGATGCCGATTCTGCTGGATGGCCGTTGCAAAGAACTGTATGTGCTGTTGATCCTTTAGCCGGGTTCGCATATTTTCCAGATGGGCACCGTAGTCGTGCCGGAAGTCTGCCGAAGTCATGCGATCCACTGGCTCCAGTTCCGGCGGTATATCTCGTGGGGGCGTGGGTATCTTTGGACAGGATCGTACTCGGGTATGGGGACGGCCCCGTGCGGAATCCTGCAGATTTGGTCTTTTCAGTATAGTAATTGGTGGGGATTTATATAGACTGGTTTCCGCACTATCGGGAATTATTGAAAGACCATTCAGCTTCTCTGGGTTCTTTGGGGAGTTTCTATTTATTGTACTTTTTTTCAACCTCTCAGAATGACAATTTTCCATTGATTTTCCGTGATTCTTTGATACATTCAGGTTTTCCCACATACTTTCCGGAATTACGCCACTGCCATTCGCCTTTTCCATGTTCTTTGAGGTCTTGAGACTTTGCCCTGATTCTCCCGGATTCTTTGGCGCCTTGGAAACCTTATTCCTTATACTGTCGAGGAACTCGCCACGACCACGAGTTCCGCGGCCACCCTGCCAAATTGGCCAATCTGCGTCATTTGCCGGCTTCATCTTTTGGCCATTGACGTGCTTGACATTGGCCGGAGTTGATTTCTGATCTAGAAGCGTGTGGAAATTGGACAGACTTAATTTGATGGGCTTTTTGCGAGCTTGGGTCGCCGGACTGCCGGCTTTTACGATTTTTGTATTCTTATTTCCAGGCATTTGCGGTTCACAATAAAAGTTCACAATAAAAAGTTTGCAATGCCAAACAGAACGTGAGAGAGTGAGTGAGGGAAAGAGTTATCGCAGTGAGAGAAGGTGACGCAGTACACATTTTCGATAGGAAACATGTGTGACGTCATAGTAGGTCTTTACCAAAAGCTCAGTAAATAAAAGTTCTGCATTTGGATTTAAGTTCAGCAAAGTGCAACTCTAAGAACCTCTTTAACATAATAAAAATAAATGATCTATTTATTATTGTTACCTTGCAACTTCACCTTATTTTATTTACATTATGCTCATTAGACAGATTAATCGATAAGAAAGTGTGACCCTGATTCGCCAGTTTACTCCAGTTTTTAATAGTTGTTGTATGTACGTCAAATAAGTAAATTAAATGAAAATACAGATTACAAGCCAAATTTTGGTCACTTGTATATATGTAGCTATTTATATAGATTTCTTTTGGGTTAAATAATGTATTCTAACTAAATTCCTCATTAATCAGTCACTCTAATAATTATATTACTTTAATTCTATATTTAATAATCCAGTAAAATCCCTTATTTATATGTAAAAAATTGCATCTCCTGTCTACATGATTTCTACATACCAACACGTTCTCTACACTGGCGATTCGCATAACTCAACATGTTCCACATTCCGTTGGCCACCTTTTTCCTCTACGTTTCTGTGAGTGTGTTTTGTTTTTTTCTTCATATGTCTTAACCCCCATGTGCCCCACCGCCTCACCTGGCGATTGATGTGTGCAAGCGAGCATGAAAGAAATGACAAATCTCTGCGCGAACAACAACAAATAATAGAGCAGCACGAATATTTTCGGCAACGGCGACGACGTCGGCGGCCGCGGCCGCGGACTTTGTAAATTATACAAATATGCAAATGCAATTTTGTAAATTAAAATCTCGTAAAACTGTGCGGACAGGGATTTGCGTGCGTGTTGGTAAGTATGTTTCATATAATTAATTTTACAGGCATACTAATTTAACCATACGTTCTATATAGAATATATTTAGTTTTCCTTATTCGCCAATAAAATCTTTACATGATCTCTTTAGTGATTATTGATTTGTTTTAGGTTCTTTTTTTAATGCTGGAAAGTCGGACTCTGCTGATTCTATTGTTGAAAACATTTCTGAAAGGCTTATCTATTATTAAAAAAATATATATAGGTCAAAAATGATATACAAGTGGAACTATAAAACTTAACTAAAAAGTCAAGTCAAAGTAATGATTCCTGAGATTAAATAGGATTACATTTTAGTTTAGACCGTATAAAAAATTAAACAAAATTCCGAATAATACAACAAAATCTTAGAATCTGTAAACTCAACATATTCCTGAATCCACTTGCGTTTTTATACCAGGTGTGTGTAGTTTTGCTGGGACATTCGACTGTTGTATGTATATTTTTTGCCATATTTGCTTTCTTTATTATTATTATTATGTTGTATTTTTTATGCTGGTAATCTGAGCACCAGAAAATATCGCATCACATTGTCTGGGGCGTCTCCTCTCGCAAACGCAAACACACACTCACACCACCCCACCCCACCCCGCACACTCTGGGCTGCCGTGCAAAAAATTAGGTTAAAATGTTTACTCGAGCATTGCAGACGGGATTGGCAATAACCTCATTTGCCGTCCGTGTTCCTGTGTGTGCTTGTGTGTGTGCCAGACTCTGACGTAAGAGAAATGTCTGCTGTTTGTTGGTGTTATTATTATTGTTGCTTTTGTTGGACTAAGCCCAGACCATAAGTTAACATGCTTGTTCCCACTGGCTCTGCATCTGTCACTGTTTGTTGTTGTTTATCTTTATCGAGCTACTTCTTTCTTTTGTTTTGTACTCTTTTTTGGGAAAAAAGTGACATAATATTGAGGGTAAAGCCTCGTTTTTGTTTTTTGTGCCCGATTTTAATTTACCTTTGACCTTGTTTGAATCCTTGAAAATTTCAGACTGTTTCTGTGTTTGTTTAGGGCCAGGACTAAGTTTTTAAGCTGTTCTATTGAAAAAATATATGCTAGGATGCTATGTACATATGTAGGAAAAAAATGTATGCTAGGATGCTATGTACATATGTAGGAAATGTTAATGAGATTCAATTATTAGGTTCACATTCTTCAATAAACCCAAAATTAAGTCTCCAAAAATGTACAACTTTCCGCAACAGGAACAGCTATGTGTCTCTCTCGGTTACTCGCTCTGTGTGTAATTGTAATTAATTTATGCATGTCTGCGTCTGGTGCGTGTGTCTGGCATAGATAACGGTTTTAATGAAAGCCCGTTTCGCTCTCACACGTCCTAATGTTAATGTTGCTAATGTTAACGCCTACAGAGCTGTGGGCGCAAGTGTGTGTGCAGAAATTCGCACACAAACACACCCGGAGGCACATGCGAGCGCACATTTTAATAATCAATTTGAATTATTCATTGGCTAACGGCGGCAAATAAAATTCGATTAAAACACAACGCCGCTGCCGGCGTCGCTCTGCTTCGCCTAAACGCCTTAGGTTATTAGCGGCAATTGTGTTTAGCATTTCCCGAACCCGCCGCCGTCGTCAAACAGCCGCCCAGCAAAGCCAATTCCCGCCCACGCACTTGTCTCCACTGTTTCCACATCCACATCCATTCCCATTTCCATCCGCATCTCGGGCTTCCAAATGTCTTATGCGGGGGATAGGGGATCAGAGTGGCTGAGCAATGTTGAACGAAACATTCATTAATTATGTTCTCATCACGGTAAAAACCCAAATAGGTAAAATATCCAGATAGTACTTGTTGATTTTTAAATATTTTGAAAAAGGATACTGATAGCCGATAATCTATCTTGATCTTGCGTGTCTATGTGAAAAAGTCCAGTTTCCAGTTCCAGTCATTAACAATTTCTTTAATAAGATAAACCTCTTACAGAGTACCCACTGTACCTTCTGTGCTTCATTCATAGTGCTTGCCTTTGGCGTGGGCAAATTAAACACGAGAGAGAAAAAAAGTAAATATGAAACAAGATTCTAGCTGTTGGAGAAAAATGAGCAAATGCGCACTGGAAGATGTCAGCAAAGCGAGTAACAATTTGTCAAAGTTGCCGACTTTAATCTTTTGTAATGGGCGTCACGGCGGCACTCCCCCCTACCTGCTGCCTCCTCCTCGTTGGGAAATCTTAAAACCACAATCTGAAAAGCCGCCTTAACAACTTGGCCCAATGAGCTCACGGACGAGAATCCACCAAAATCGCACGTGTGTGTGGGCGGCGTTGCTTTTTTGAAGAGTGTCTTCTTGTGTCGTTAAAGTAAATCGTAGAGCTTCAAGGTTATTGCCAGTGTCTAGTGGAGATTCAATAAACAAGCCTCCAGGTAAATAAGGCAGGGAAAGCTTTGAGATACCCTTTAATAAGGCAGCTTTTAAGATATGTATTTACTCTGGCATTCAAAGTTATTAATGTAGATTAAAGTCTCGCCGTGACTAGGCACAAAATGTTGTACTAATTATCAGACATTTTTTGGGAATGCTACTCAGATTAAACCTGCAATAAAGCCTTCTTTTTAATCGCAATAAAGGCATAAATCTTTCTGTCACCCTTAATAGTCTGAGGTAAGTATATGTGACGGATTTCCCTGCATAAAAGCCAAGTTAAACATGATAGTGACTAAGCACCACAACTGTGTTGAGGTTCAACTCAGGTTAAATATGCTTAAATCTTTAAAGCAAGTGCATATTTTATTATTCCTTTCGGAGTACAAACTTAATGGCCATCTTAAAGTGCCATTTTAACTACGTGGAAATATACTTTAAAACGCTTTTAAACGCAAGTAAACAAACACAAAACGAAGCTTTCGATATATTCAAGTATATCACAGGACTTGCTACACTGTAGGCATGGTTTCCTAAGTCCTCAAAGATTCTTTTTTTATGAGAGAAACTCTTCACAAAAATATGTAATATGATTGTGCCTTGAACACTCAAAAAATACCGTGTATAAATATAGAAACATTTAAATTGAGGCAGCTAAGTAGACAAAGCAGGAGGCGCTGATGGAGAAATTGAATTTGTCTTGGCCATTATAATAAAGACGTATAAAACTGCCAGACGCCAAATGGATTCCCCAATTCTCGTTCTTGTTCTTATTCCTTTACGTTTCTCTTCCTTTTGCAGACTGACAAAAATTGAATGCCAAATGAGAGACCGAATCACTGAGAGACCCAGACACAGACAGAGACTGAGAGAGAGAGAGAGAGCGGAAAAGGACGTGCTGTGCATCCAGCCAGCATTGCATAATACCCGGCGTACACACGCAGAAAAGGGGGTTGGGGGATGTGGGCATAAATGGGCATAGGCGCAGTTACATAAGGCCTTTTGCGTTGGCGGCGACGAAAGCAATTTAAGCCTGTCTGCAGCGCAACCCGACCGCCCACTTTTTCCAGCTCTGTTGCTTCAAGGACTTTCCTGCTCCTTTCATCTCCTCTTCCCCCACTCCTTCTGTCTGAGTCTCTGTCGCTCTTCGTTGTTCGCGAAAAGGGAATGCATGGAATATATGGGCAGAAGCGAGGGCGAAGCAAAAGAAAAAAGATGAGAAAAGGAAACTTTCGACACGTGTCTCCTTTCTGCCTCTCCCCTCTACTTCTACACAGTGGAAAAATGAGAAGGCTGGCGTTGATTGATTGATGGATTGATTAAAAGTGCTTTTAAATAGGTCAGACGCTGTTTAATGATCAATTCATACTTCATTTGCATCTATAAATTGGCAACACGTATGCAAATAAAAATAGTTGAAGTTTTATTGCAAACGAAATTACTGAGTAATTGTAGAAGCCATTATAGTTTAATTATAATTTGAATATTTAATTTGGGGTAAAAACTCTTATTAAAAAAATCTTCATCTCAAACTAATTTGGTTAAATTAATTGGTAATTACTATAGTTACCCTTAGTTCGAGCTCATTTTAATACCTTTTTTTTTAAAGATATATGTCTATTAAAAATATAAATATATTATTTATATTAATACAAAATAATCACCATAGTTATGTATTCTATAAGAAGTATATTAAGAAAGTTTGTTATAATTTAGATTATTAATAAATAAATACCAGACAAAAGCCTCTGAATTTCTCAATATTTATTAAAATCTTATGAAATTTCGATAGATAGAAATTCTATGTAGAAAATTCGATCTGACCTGTATGCTTTACTTTAAAATACCTCTTTCAAACAGTCATGATATTTAGAAATCTAAGGATTGCTAGTAAAGTATTCCACTAGAACTTCAAAATAAATCGCAAATCCTTTACAAAATCTTTTTCGAAAGTGTAGCTTAGAGACCGACTCAAAACCCACCCAAAGAATGTGCCACCCACCAGCACCTTTTCTTCCCGCATTTTCCTCTTCCTCTTTCTTCTTATTCTTATTCTTATTCTTATTCTCATTCGCATGTTTTTCTTTTTGTGTTTGAATGACAAGAAGGGAAGTGTGAGCAGTGAGTACTTACGGGTACAGAATGTTCCGGCTCGGTTGGCAAAAGTGTTGTTGTTTCTGTTGCTGCTGCTGCTGCGTTTGTTGCTACTGCTGCTGTGGCAGCTGCTGCTGCTGCTGCTGCTGCTGCGGCGGCGGCGGCGGCGGCTATAGCTGTCTGATCCGCTGCTGTGGAGCCCGATGTTGAGGTTGTTGTCGCCAGTGGCAGGGCCAGAGCAGAGTTGGTATCCTGTCCGATCCCAATCCCAATCCCGATCCCAGGTGACAGCACCGCGTTGTTTTTGCTGCGCCGTCGTTGCGACGAGCGACGTTTGTGACGTATCCGGCGCGTTGCTGCAGTGCCTTCTGCTGCTGCAGATGTTGCAGTAGCTGCCGTTGCTGCTGCTGCGTTGGATGAGCGGCGAAGGGCAATTGCGGCCACCAACACACTGCCACAGGCCAGGCACACGGATAAACTAATGGCGATTAGCAACAAGCGACCTGCAACGAGGAGAAAGTGAAAGAAAAGTGTTTAGTTTTCCGATTTCTTTTGACTTGATTAGTGAGTAAGTTTATGGTAATTTATGTAGTATTTATACAGGTTGTTACTCTTATTAATGAAGAGTTTTCTTTCTATAGTTATATTTATATTACTTATAGAAATAATAAATCATATATGTTTCTCTTTAAATGGAATTAAATGGAATTTGGGATGTTTAACCCAAGTTTTATTCAACTTGTCTTTGATTTATTGACTTTATTTTCCACTTACAACTGAAATTTTGTTTCTCTTAAATTTCCGTTTAATTTAAATAACTTATTCCCACTCACGTACGCTTTTAATTACTATAAATAAGCGAAACAAAACGAATGCGGCCCACAGCCGCCACAACCTTTGTAACAATGAAGCAGCAGCAAAAAAAATAGCACAAAAAACCGAACTGGCGGCAAGAACAAGAGCAAGCCCCGTGCAACTGTCGCTGGTTGTAAACGTATTCCGCAGATACAGATAAGTGTTCGCTTTCGTATCTACAAGGTGCGCGACGCGTCGCTCGCTCTTTCGCTGGCTCGCCCGCCGATTTCGCCCTGCAGAAAGAGCCCGGGAACTATTGTCACCCGTTACCCGTATATACCGATATATGTATGTAAGTACCAGCGTCTGCGTCTAGACTAGATAGCAGACGACTTAAGTGATACAAGCACACATGCGCACTCGAAGCGCAGTAAGTGCGAGCGAGCCAGCCAATGTAGGCGGACAGCGGCAGTTCGATAAACAAATAAGCGAAAAAATAAATAGTTTAAGGGGTTTGATTGACACACGACAAATACCCTGTAAATGGGGAGAGTTGTATTAAATGTTTAAGTTTTTCTTGTTAGAAAAAAAGGATCTAAAAAATAAAAAAATTGACTTTAAAAGTATTTAAGAGTTTATATAAACTAAATAAGAATTTCAGGTTAATACTTAGCATGTTGGAAAGGCAACACATTGACATGTTTGAATTACATTTGTATGAATAATAAATAAAACAAAGTGTCTAGATATGAGTTAATAAATATTTAACATTTCAATGTAATATTGCTATGACTACAGATAGAATTATTTAACAATAAAAGAGACTCAAAAATAGCTAACATTTTAATGTAAAATTGCTATGACTTAAGATAGAATTATTTGACTCTAAAAAAGGCTAGACTTTGACCGCACTGGTGAACTATTTACATTCTGTGCATACTGTGCTTGTGCCGGAAGTCGTGACACCACTGATCTAAATTTCCTTCCAACAATCAATTACTAATAAAACCTTCGAGTTCAAGTGGCAACACTTGAAATAAAACAAAACTATTAACAGTTTGAGATACATTGACATAAAAGTGAAGTGGAAATGCACTGGAAAATTACAGTCATGCTTGGACCTTGCACCCTTACATCGATTGTAAAGTTAGTACTACTTTTGTAGGACTTAGCTTTCACTCAAAAATCCCCGCCGATAAAAGTCCAAGGCTATTTTTGTCGAGCACCTGTGACAAAGCCACAAATGCCGCAATTAGCAATGGGTATTAATATAGGCAAGCTATATAAACTATATGGCAAGGCGGCCACATTCCGAATCCGCCAGACGCTGCCGCTGCCGCTGATAGAACGGCAGACAGACGGAGGCCACCCGTCGCAAATACACTCACAAATACGTACGTAGAGATACAGATACAGCTACTGCCAGACAGAGCCCGCCGATATACCATTGGGGATATATACAGATACACGCGAAAGCTTGCGCAACTAGATTTTACAACTACATATAGTAAATATATCATGACGCTCTCTGCCCGATCCGCAGCGCAATTTCATCAAGGCGAAAATGACGCAGCTATGTCTCTCTGACGAGGTGATCGCCGCTGAATCGCTGAATCGCTGAATGAAAACGAAAATATTCCAAAGCGATGACTGCTCTGGATTTGCAGCAGTAATTTATGGTTTTTAATGAAAAAGAGAAATGCGGCGGGCGAGAAACAAATAGTAATACACCGAAAAACAAAACAAACAGCAGAAAAGAGTCAGCCAGCGTGAGACAGACATGAACAAATTATACAACAAATGCCAGACAAAAGTTAATCAACTAAAATTAAAATGTACAGAGTGAAAAGGCACAAACAGCGCTGCGACGGCGACGGCGGCGGCGACAGCAGCGGCAACCAATTAAAATATGTCAACAATTTCTATGACTCTCTCGCGTCTGACTTCAACTCAACCAAAGCCCAGCCAGTGGAGGCAACAAAATAATATTAACAGGGACAACAACAACGAAAATAACGAAAGCAACAACAAGTGGCACTTTAGACTTTTGCGCATTCCCAGCCGCTGTCACTCGGATTCAACCATTCCGTCTCAGGTGACTCAACCTACCTGGCTGGCCGTTGTCATTCGCTTTCGGTCTGCCTTTTATGGCCTTTGTTTTTCTGATAATTATTTTGTTGCCTTTTCGGTTACCCTGTACTACTCAGTCCTCAGAGCGTGACAAGAGCTCCGACACAAATTCATATTAAATGCACTTCACACTCAAATATGATCTCTAAGTTCCAAATACTATTTTTGTAATTTAGTTATAGATTCTGTGACACTTATGTCATAATAATGACATAGGTAATGGTTTTCTTAGCAAACTACAAATAAATAATCAACTTTAAAGCCATTTTCGATCTTAAATCTTATTTAAAGTTGTTTAAATATATTCTTTCCAATATTTTTAAATAAAAACATAATAATAGAAAATATTTGTAAATGCCAAAGACATTAAAAGGTTTACTGTACCATTAAAGTAAATTTTGAAGTATTTATGAATAAAAAAAAACATTTTCCGGTGGTATTAAGACTTAAGAGGTATTTAAGCGTCTAATTACACCACGGGCATTATCGTAATTTATTTTTTTGTTTAATTGTGCCGCTCGTTTCGGCTTGTTGCAATTATTTTTATCGCAGGTGAAATGATTGAGCACGTCTGGGGACTTCGTTTACGTCTGGAGTCGCGCACATGTAGATATACTATATATATGCAGTTAGGAAATCACCTGATACCCTATAAAACCTGGCCAGACGAAAGAGAAGGGAATACCTGGCAACAGTTCAAAGCCGATCGTCGGTCCTCCTCTGTATTTATTTGATTGAACCTCTGACGCACGTGTGCCAACCGCCAGCGACCAGCGGCCAGCAGCCAGCCGCCAACTATTGAAAAAGTGCTAAAATAATTGAGCGAATACAGATTCAATATTTGAATTGATCACACCAGACGCAAATCGCAAATAGCAAATAGCAAATAGCGAATAGCAAACGGCAAATAGGCAGGCCTCGCACCCGGCCAAACCAGCTAGACAGACAGATCAGACAGTTGGCTAACACTTTCCGAGACCGAGATCCATAGTCGCTACCAAAACGGCTTTCATGGCTATTTTTATAGTGGAACGGACATTGAACGGACGACAGTGGGCAAAGCTTACAAATGGGTATCGGATCGTGGGGAAACTTGTTTCAATCTCTCTCTTTTCATATGTATATATATATATATATTTTTCCTCACGAAAAGGTTCCTTGACCGCGGCGGGATAATGCCTCTATATATATAATCAAGCCTCTGCCTTGATCTCCCTTAATTTTTTCGGGGTGACAATTGCATTTGATTAAGTGACCGCGCGAGATCACTTTCGATCAACTTTCCTTCCTTTGCTCTCTGTGCGCACAACGACAAAAGTTATTAATTCAATGATTATGATCACCGCGCTAATGACAGTCAAGTGCAGGCAGCACTTGATCCCACCCCGAAAGCCCGCTACACTGCCCGAAATGCGAGCATTTGGAGGCAATGCCAATGACACCTTGATTGGGTGTCAAGGTTGTGCGAGCGAGGATCGTCGCATTCTCCGCGGGCACATCATAAACTAACTAAAGGCATTATCATAAGCTTTTTAACAATCATAATACATTGAGGTGACATTGAACTTGAAAAATCAAATGGAATTGTGTGCTGTGCCTTTGTTATTTGAAGCTTAGATTTTCTCGGTGCCTTGTGATGATATTTGCTGATATTTTTGATGCAATTTAGGTGCGAGATATAGCCTTATTTTAAACAGGGGATTCATAGAGAAAACACCACAGCTTCAAGGAATGAGTAAAGTAATAAAATAGGAATGTAATAATAAAGAAATTCTCCACAAGATCTCTATCTGATCTGATCTATAAATTACAAATAAGATCTCTCAATTTAAGATCTTTTTATATATTATTTTTATATAAACTTCAAGATTTAACTGGGCAGGGTAATTAAAACTGATTCAAGCCACCTTTATGGAGTGCACACTCGTAAACTAACCATAATAAGAGCATATGATGACATTGAACTTGAAAAATCCAATTGAATACTGTGTCTTGGCTCCTTATTTTTTATGTAATTTAAGTGCAGGGTTCTGCCTTGGTTTGAAGGGAATTTTAAAGCAAAATATAGGAAGTACCACAAACAGCATCATCAGCTGACGTCAGCTTCGTCTGCACTCGGTTTTGTATTTATTTCTGTTTTGCTGATCCGTTTTTTTTTTTTCTTTTTTGGCAAGAATTTCTGTCTAGTTTGTGCAGGAAAATATTACAATGTTGTCTGGCACAGAAGATGAAAAGTCGGAAAGGCCTCTCGTTGGCAAACCTCTCTCTCCCTTTGGTCGCTTTTTCCTTCCCCATTTTTGATTCCCCCCGGTGAGAGGCCAACCCTTTTTTTATTTATTTTACTTTTTTTTGCATTTTTTGTTTGCAGCTAGACTGCGCACAGCAATAGACAGAAAAAAATACAGAGGCAATGGAAAGGGGCAGGGAATGCAAATGAATGAGCAAAATGCAAAGAAGCAAAGGCAGAGGCAGCGGCAGAGGAAAAATAAAAACTGAAACAAACCGCAGACAGCGACGTCGACCTCGCCCAGGCAGATGATGATGATGATTGTGGCGATGATGATGACGATGTCGTTTGACCTTTAAGCGAAGCGAGTGCATTCCACCAACAACAACCTGGCGGAGAGAATTCCCATTTAAGCTCCCTTTTGGCGTCTGGCACTTTTCTGGATTTTTTTTATTGTAATTTATATTTCTTTTTTCATATTCCACAAACGCAATTTAATTAATGGGAAATCACGTGGCAAATTGTGCAAACCCCTCGTATGCGCAATAATTCAGTTCGGTTACGTATACGCAACGTATGGCATTTTCTTTAGTGTGTTTGTGATTTCATCATCTTTTCACAGCGTCGGCTTGAGCGACTTGATAATAAAGTGGGCAAATTCTTGCTGCATTAGAGGTATTCGAACAGGCTTTGGTTTATAATTAGGCTTAGTACGTATTACAGTAACAATGCCTTTAATTTGGCTTTAAGTAGTTATGAAGTGCTTGTAAAATACAGAAAAGGCAACTAAAAGGCTTTGAATTTCAGAGAAGTCACAAGCAAATCGAACAATATCAAACAGAATATAATTTAATCAAATACAAAGTGCTTTTCTTTATTTTTATGCTTGTTTTGTAGTGCTCCTGTTATCTTTAAATCCCCAAACCTATATGCGGATATTCTTTTGATCTAATAAGAGCCATTTATGTATTATTCTCATCTTTCCCCAGACCTTGTCAAAGTATCTAACTATAATCTACTGTGCTCTCTGGCTCTCGACGACCCCCTCCTGGGCTTATTGCAACATTGTGTCATACTTTTGTTGATTCTGTCTCTCTGTTTATTTGCCGATTGGTTTTTTTCCCCACTTGGACTTGACGTCGGGCTCGGTTCCACTTCCGCCACCTTCAGTGCCTCCCAGAAATTGATGTTGATGTAGACTTTTGTTCTGTTTGCAGATGACGATGACTGCGATGATGATAATGATGATGGCGGTGGCTTGGCGCTGGCCCGCAAATATTGACAGAGGCTTCGAAATATTACGCAAAACAACAAAAAATAGCTGCCTCCTAGGGAGATTCATATGTTCTTGTCCATTCCTCCACTTATTTTCTATTTTTCTTCGCTTTTTTTTTGCACTATGGACTCCTCGGCTTTTCCCCCTCCGTTTGCCGGCGGCCAATGACTCATTGACCCGCTTTAGGTCCCTCTGTCTAGATTTTGTAGTTCTCCGGCGCAAAAACTGGGTTAGTGGGCGTGTCGCAAAAAAGGGGGCGGTGTATGGCGGCACTCAGACCGAGCAAACTAGTTCATGTATGGGTGAGGGAGGAGGGAGAAAGCTTTGCCTTTTAGACCCTTTTGCCCCGAACAATAGAGAATATATATCCTCGACGAGTGGCAAAAAATTCCAACGCCACCCCTATGTTAACTGTGGCAACTCTGCTGGTGTTTTGCAACACTGTCAGCGCTCCAGTTACTTGTACGGCGTTTACCATGGCGTATACGTAATGCCATCGATTACTCATACGCCATGGGTCACAGGCAGACTGGGAAAATACTTTAAAATGAGTGGTATTTAACTTTTATATATGTTTACCTTAGCATTTGCAATGAATAAAGAACTGTTTGTAGGCAGGCCTTCTTAGATGACTCACTTTTATCAGGTATACCTATATATATAGAGCTCCCTGCAATTGCGTTGTGCGCAAAGTCATCATCGTTGCATTACTGCAACTGTGTACAGATAAGCCCAGACAATTTTAATTAACTTTTTCGTAATTTATAGCCGTTATCAGGCTTCAACTTAAAACTTTCTTCAATCAATCAATCAGACCATTCATCGTCCTGTCACCGTTATGGTTACTGGCATTATTCTCCCACTTTTATTTATGGTTTGTCGCCTGCTATATATATTTTCTCTTTCCCCCCTGTTTTGTGGTTTTATCTATCGGCTATCACAAATGCGAGGCGTGCAAATTGATATCAGCGCGTGTAGCTAATTTATAATTTTCAAATGTCCAAAAGCCCAGCACCGTCAAGCTTTTATATAGAAAAAAAAACCATATAAAAGTTGGTTTAGTTTCCGATTCTGGCCAAACAAAATGATTAGTGGTAGCCTATTAACAACATTAACATTAATTGATTGATAATGTAGCGAGGAATAATTTCGAGGTATTTTCTATATTATATACCTGAATCATATACGAATTTCAAGCATCAATGGATGGTTGATTGTGTGTGTGAGTAGTTGTATGTAAATATGTATGTGTTTCAGATTAGTTGGCCAAGAAAATAATAAAGTTCATTAATCGCCAGTTCGTTAATCACCAGTTCCCGTCTGGAATTAAGTATTATTTCTCATGATTCAGTGGCCGACAAACAGGGGCAAGTTTAATTATATGTTTGCCGAAAAATGCTCTGTAATTACGTTGTCTGGGTTGTGAAAATATACTATGATATTCTTATGGGAGGGTAATTCTATAGGATTGATTCTTATTACAATTTTTATTCTTTTATTTATATTTCTCTAAAGAAATTAAATCTTTTCATTAACTTATATAACCTTAACATCATTTCCAGCTATTTTATCAAGCTAAAAATTATTCAAAACAGAAAATGATCTTGTAACCGCTTTATATTATATTATATGCATATATATTATGCATTTTAAATGTCTTTACAAGCTCCTAGTCATGTTCTATAAACTTTTTTAATAGAACTCCCTATTAGGGAGACACTTGCTGAATTTTTGTATCTTCTTTCACCTTATTGGCAAACTTTTATAGCCAAGTTTCCTGACTCCTGCTGGGTCTTCCAAGCCATCGATTTTTCTTACAACTAAATAAAACAAAAGCCGCGCAAGCGTCGGTCGTCGGCGCTTCCGCTTTGAAGTCTCCCCTCTATTGTAATTCAAGTCGTTTTGCCCAAACTCGGCAGCTCTTGAGAGAGATGAAAGCCTAGAGGGGTGTGTGAGGTACACACAGGAAAAATATGATCACCTATGGAAACTGATACCTTATAAATGGTTTATAACTCATATATCAGCTTGCACAAATTGTTTTCTCCTTCAAAAGCCAATTACTTTGATATTTACGCTTATTTCCTTAAGGAAAACTTTAGCATCTCTTTGAATTAGTTGTTGTTTTGGCTTTTTGCTAAAAGCAGACAGATCAGCGACTTGGAATTTCGATCTATTTGTGCTAATTGCATTTCATTGAAATTAATGTTGGCGCGTCCATCTTCGAGCAGGGTCAACTCATTTATAACAAAAAACTGCAACAAAAGAGTAGGAAAAAGTGGGGAAAAACAAAGGAGGCGGAAGGTGGGGCTAGTTTATCTGTCTAAATGTTGCAAGACCATAAATTTCTCGCTGAGCCAGACAACAACAACATAAGTTAAAATGCCAGACGCCGACTCTGCAATTTCTTGTTTTTCGCTCATCTCCTATTTTGTTTTTGCTTTAATTGTATTTCTCTTCAGTTGCGTTGCATCCCCGCGGAACAAAAACATTTGACAATGTTTTCAATTTTATTTTTAAACGGATTTTCGTTCCTTTTACTTGTTTTGTTGTTTTTAGCATGACGCGACAATTTGTCTGTCTATTTTTACCGGGCCTTTGTCCATCTCTCTCTCTCTCTCTGTTTAGCCTGGCCCGAAAATTGTGTCCGACATTTCGGCTGCTGAGAAAAATAACATTTTTTATCTATATATTTTACAACCCACAGCAGTCTGCCGAAAAAACCACCTCAGAGATCATTCATCTGCAGACACACACAAAAAAAATTTGTTTTTCGAGGCCTATATGAGACAGTTTCCCTCTTTCCTACTCTCTCCCCCTTGGCGGACATAAAAATACATTTTTGCGGAATTTTATTTTGATTTTTTATGAGCAAAACAAAAAAGAACAACAGATTGCCGCTCTTTTATTTTCTGTGTGTGTGTGTTGGTCGGTTGGTCGGTCTCTTTGCAATTTGAAATTCAAATTTCAACATTCTCGCTGCCGCTAGTTTGGCTTTTGGGCCCTAGCACGTGGAATTTTATTTGGTGTGGCAAAGCCCTCAAATCCCCGGCTTTCCCCGGCTCCCCCTGCCGCCTGTCTGCAACTATTATCAGCAGACATACACTATTTTTTGTTGTATTATTTGTAGAGCTTGTGATTCCATTTGTAATCGCTCATTGATTCAGAGTTCCGAGTTCCCACTGCACGTGTGGGCTTGATTCGAGTTGATTTCGATGCCATATCGATTCGTAATGGAACCAGACATTAAAATACATATATACGCATACATATAGATAGACAGGGCTATGGACTATGACGCCATGGTGCGATTATGGATGGCTCTTTGGTGCTTTTGTTTCGGTGTCGGCGCTTTGAAGGGATTTCCTTTCCCAGAGAATTATGATGGGCTTTAATTGCTGTCTACGAGCCAGCAGAGCTTTGGAGGCAGCCAACCTGAAACTAAAACTGAAACTAAAACTCATTTCCCGTCAGACAGACAAATAATCTTACGTAATATCAGGCGGAAGATAAATATTTGACCTACATTTTCGTGGGGAGTGTGCGAGTGCGAGTGCGAGGGACCGAAAACATTCAAGCAGGAAGTTTCAGCAGGACACAGACACTCTGACACACAAAATTTTGCCTGCTTCACACGCGAAACGCAAATAAATCATTGATGAAGTCCCCGCACATACACACACACACACACACCCCGGCTCAACACACACTCGCACACACACACACATACACTTGGGTAGCTGCTCCAAGTCATGGGTTCGTGTCTGATGGAAATGTAGGCCACAGACAGCTAGTGGCCCCTAAGCTCAACTCGAGGGGCGTAACCAAGCCAAAAATTATGTATAGAGGCACTGAGAAAAAATTACAGGCGCTTCTTAAACTAACCACTTATTAAATACAATTATTTGAAGCTTATACAAAGCATTGCCTACTTTTTGGCGAATGCTTGAAGCTAATATTCCAGAAAACATTTACAGAAATTATGTTTTTTAAACCTTAAGCTATTGAAAAGCTTAATAAATGAATTTAAAATTTAAAAAATATGCTTTAGAACCCTTTTTCAATTGATTTCAATTTATAATATACTTTTCTTAAAACATTTTTAAACAAACATAAGCAATTATTCTTAGTTACTCAATTTTCCAAAGGTCTCTCCAATTATTTCGATTTAAAAATAAGCGATTTGTTCTTGAAAACCATCTAAAAAATTCCCAAAATTTATTACATAAATTTCTTAGAGAATTTTTAAATAAACAAAAGCAATTAATCTTAGTTATTAAATTTGCCAAAGCTCTCCAATTATTTCGATTTAAAAATAAGCATTATTGAGCCGAAAACCCTATAAAAAATCCCCACAATCTGATGAGTTTTATTGCCTGTGTACCAGAAGAGCAGAAACCCAAGAATGTTGCTTAGCTTTTCGAGGTCTGCTGATTGTCGAGACAAATTTCCAAGAAGCAAAGGAGTTCTTGCTGCTGTCGCTGCTTCTTCTTCTTGGCTATCGCGCCATTGTGTGTTGTGTGTTGTGTGTGGCAGCAGAATAAAAAACAAAATGTGGCGAAACGGAGAGCTGCTGTCAAGTGTCTGGGACTCTGCCGCTGCACTCTGGGAGCTGCTCCAGTCGCTCCTCGCGGCGCGATAGTCAGCTTCCGTTCGTTTCCTAGGCCCCAACTCGCATTTTATGGGCTTATCAGGTGGCCCCTCCTCCTCCTCTTGCTCCTCTTGCTCCTCCTTCACCCCTTTGGGCGACCGGCATCCGCTGGTGTCTGTCTCAACCTCCTTCCCGTCGCCATATGTACTCTATATATATGTATGTATGTATGGCATATATAGCATACACACTGACCACACACAAGCTCGTGGAGTATGTGGCGTATGTGGCGTGACGTGGCACAAGTCAGGGTCGCTCTGGGTAATCGGATACTGCTCTGCCCCCAGACGTATTCCATTTCTTCAAGATGGATTTTTTCTAAATCAAGGGTATTCCCAGAAGGTTTTTCTTGAGTGCAGCATATAGTTTTATTTTGATGTAGATTAAAAAATCTAAAACAAACTAACTAAAATTCCCTACTTCCAATAACTGTAATAGTTTCTTCATATTATAAGATTTTAAAAATATTTTCTAGACCAATTTAAAAGAATATTATTCACAAAAAAAGAGTTAGGGGAATTGGTCATTTCTTTACATTTCCTTTGAAATCTTACTTAATTTCAGTCGTAGTTTGATCACATCGTGATATAAAGATCATTTTGGGAATTTCCGCTATAAATATATGCTAATTTCATAACAAAACTCACATTCCCACAATTACAAACAAACAAGTTGGCAAGTTTAGACTTATAATCAGCGAAATACAATTTCTTGATTATTACTACGACTTATCTCAGCTGACAATATTTTTGTGTGTACGATGTTGCTTCGGACTGACTTTCCATATTTGCAAGCCATTGTAACGCCTACATGTGCGCCAAGCCACACAATCAACAAATATATACAAACATATAGGGAGAGATATGTTATAGAGAGAGAGAATCCGATTTTGTATTGCCAAACTTGAGAGAAATATTTTGAATTTATGATATAATCGTTGGGGCGACCCAGTTTCTTTCCACTCTCCGGCTCCCGGTTTACCCATATTCCTCTAAGCCGCTTATTTTTTAATTTCACTTTTGCAATTAGCCTTTTTTTGCTTAGTCTGCTGCTGACTAATCTGAGCTGTCTCCCGCCCCGTTCCCTATCTCTATCGCCGCCGAGAGTCTCGGGCCCCGAGGCTCAATATGAACTTTTCAGCTGGACTCTTGAGACGTCCCCCCAAACAATCAGGCAAAGACCGCATGTCAATCGATTAGCGATTTCGCTGCCTGTCTGTCCGGTTCGGAAATATCATATTTTTTGTAGTCTTTGTTTTTGTATTTATTTGTTGAATGAACAAAGCCCGGCGAGGCTGATAAGATGAGGTGGGTATGTGTGTAGACTTTAGACAAAAGATTAGGTGGCTTTCTTTCCAGATATTTCGTTTGATAGAAACTAACAGAAATTAGCATCATTAGAGGCGTCCACTGGAGAAAATGTATGCGGTGACCGCGTCTCGTGTCTGGCGGATATCAAAAAACTAAGCCAGAGCTTGCGCAGATAACCCCAGCAGCGTAGCGAAGAAACCCAGATCAAAAATATACAAAAAGTCGCCAACGAAAACAATGGAAGAAAAAACCAACGTCGACGACAAATGGCAAAAAAAAAGAGCCAAACCAAAACGAACAAAAAAAAGTAGTAACAACAATCGGGAGAAACAGTAAAAACGAAACGAAATAAAACAACAAATTTCAGACTTCGACCCAGACAAGCGACCGATTCCGATTGGAATAAACTGATGACTATATGCGAGTATGTGCGCTTGTTTTCAGGCGACTTCGCGGCTCGCAGCTGTGTGTGTAAACTTGATTATGAACTCTAATGATTCGCTCGCTTTTGCAGGGTACATGAATATAGTGGGGGAATCTATGAGCGCTGCGGGTATGCCCAACTTCCCATTAAAATATTACTAGAGTATTTGAGTTTAATGGAATTAAGGGGAGACGTAAGAGTCATAAGCTTCTTAGATTATTAAACTGACTGACAGCACTGCTATCTTGCCTGGCTGACGAGTAAATGAGTCTTCGAAGAACTGCGGATTCATTGAATCGTAATTTCTAGGGAAGTTTTAGCCTTAATCTTATTATAAGACTTGTAATAAGCCTATTGAAAATGGGATTTTCCTGTATTTAGCATTCTGAAATGCTTCCTAGCTTAACATTTACTTATGCTATATAAAGACCTTATAAATTCCAATACCCTAAGCGTCTAAAACATTATAAGTAGTGCTTAACAATCTTACCAATATTATTTAATAAATTAAATGTATACTCTTTTATAAAACTCTTCCATTAAACTAATCTCTTCCAGAGAATTTATGTTTATTTTTCAGAGAGAGACACTATATAGGGATATGACCCCACTACGTATTGTTTCAACTATTTTGGGGGTCAGTCAATGACCAGGCGGCAACACGTGATTATCTAGCATCTCCCTGGCGATTTCTTATCAATGGAACTTGGATCATCCCTCAATCAGTCGCCTCCCGGCTGCAGTGGGGGTGATTCCCGCCCCCCGTCAGCCCCTACAAGCCGCCTCCCCCTTGCCACTGCTCCACTGCAGCACTAATAATGACCTTGGGGAATGTAGTCGCTTGGCGTTCGTCAGTTGCTGTCCGCTCTCTAATCTCATGCCCGCTTGCTGTGTATAGTGGTGCTGCGGTGGTGTTACTGGGTGTTGCTGTGTGTGGTTGTGCACTCGGAAAAATGTGATTAATTTAGATTGAATTTAAAACTAAATTAAAACCGCAAAATACTATTGAAATCATGAATAATTATGAAATAAAATGAATACATTTAAGGCACATTTCTACAGAAATGAACAGTGATTTCATTTGACTAAATATATTATCTTACAAGTTGTACATCTAATTTTAAATATTTTAATTAATTTAAAATAATTATTGATTTTTCTGAGGCAAAAATGTAGATTTGTGGATTTAGTTTGTTGGTAAATAGTGGTTTGCTTCGTGAATAATTGTTTGAATATTATACAAGAAATTATAGTTTATTAAAAATCCTAGAAAATATTCAGAAGAATAAAACTATTAATAGTTATATTTTAAAAGCAAGTCTAAGAATTTTTCCCTATGTAGTGCTGCTGCTGCGCTGGTGCTTTGAGTGGTGGCGGTCATGTGGGCGGCGCGGGAAGTGTTGTTGACGTCGACGCCCGGACAGGTGCTCAAGTCCATGGGTACCACAGGTATCTCTGTCTGTGAGTGTATTGTGAGCGCCCGCCCGCTTTGGTGGTGTTGGGGTCTTTGATACAAAAACGTTCCACTGATAAGACCGGCTGTCGCCTTACCTCTGTGCCGCCGTCGCCGTTGCCGCCAGAAGCCAAAGAAGCGACGCAGAAACGAGTAGAAGAACCAGACCAGACCAGACGCTTGATAAGCGGCCATGGGGCGTATGAGCGATATATATAAGTATAATATACATATATATACATATGGCAAAAACAAAAGACCTTGATTTGGCCCTGCATACGTGTATGGGTGTGTGTCGTCAGCTGCTTAATTAGTTTTCAATTAATTTACTGGTCAATCGAGCTCCGTTCGCAGCTGCTTCGTGATTTTCTCATGAACTTTTAATTAAAACTTTCCTATTATTTTTTATGTTTGTTGCGGCCAAAAAATATTTGGCATTTTTTGAAAGGTTTAAGGATGGCTGAGTTGACTGAACAGAAAAATAATAACCATTTTAATGGCCAGTCGTAAAGATGCTACGGAATGTGCAGGCCAAGCAAAGGTGGGCGAAAAAGTGAGTCAAATTTTCCGTGGCAGCATACGAGGCGTATGCGTAACATTCTTATGCTCAAAGGAGGACGAGGCAAGGGAAGAATGGGGGGCGAGTGGGGAAACCCAGGTGGGAGGCCAGGTGTATTCGTAAAGGTAAACCAAAGACGACACAACAACGAGAACTCTTCTACTTTTACGAGCGCGAGTGTGGGAATTCCGACAGTAGGGGGAGAATTAGTAGTATCACTATGGGATTATTTAATAATTCTATAAATATATAAATATATATAAATATATATATTTAAGTAATGTATAAAATATTTAACATACGAACTCAGACACATATTTTGTATTAACAAAACTTCACGATTTTTTATTAATTCATTTTAAAGCCTTAACTTTTCCTGTGTTTTTTAGGTTATCAAGTGTTTAGTTTACTTTGCTTGAAAATTAAACAAATATAGTATAACATGACATTAATTGTATATTAGCTTTTTTCAAGATGTTATCATGATTTCTTAGAATTATATATTCTATTCAATAAACTGATAAATCGAAGGCTAATATGAAGTGCCCACTTTAAGAAGGGAATTATACTTCAAGTGTTTTACTTATTTGTTTTTTTTAGCTATATAATGAATGAAAATTTATAAAATGTATATAGCATATTAATATTCATAATCTATATATATATATACAAAAAATAACCGATACTTTGATATATTTCTATATGAATTACTACTATTATTCTAGCCAGCTCTGTGTGTAAAAGAGTAAAGAGCGAAAGGCAGAGACTGAGCCACATGTGTGTCTCTGGGTGTGCTTGGTGTGCATGTGTGTGTGAGTGTGTGCGGCATAGCCAAGAGGCAATAGCAATAGCAAAAACATAGCAGCAATGGCAAAGTAAAAGGAAATAGGAACGAGGCAAGAGCAAGAGCAAGAGCAAGAGCAGCAGCAAAGGCAAAAGCGGCAAAAAGCTGATGAAGAGCTGGCTTACGCATGGGTTCATTGAACGGAAGTGATTTGCCTACTGCTGTGCGACAGAGAGAGAGGGGGCTACCAACTAGATAGAGATGGAGATAGCGGAGGAGAGGGAGAGGGAGAGAGAGAGACCTGCCACACGCGACTTTGACTTGGTTTTGTTCGGTGGTTCCTCTATTCTATCAAAAACTCCACTACGGCTACGGCTGCGGCCTTTGTTTCGTAGGCCAAAGCGAGACTAAAACCCTGTGGCTCCGATAGAGCAGAAGAGATAAAGCTCTTCTGCGAAGTTCTTAGCGTTCTTTTCCTTTTCTCAGCCCCAAAACCCGACATTAAGCGATTTTATCAAAGCCATCTTCCAAGCCATTTGGGCTTCAGGTGAGAAAACCACGAATTCACCGAGCTCTTTCTAATTAAAGCTGGAGTCGTCGCTTTTATCACAAAGAATGTGCCTGCTTTCAGATACGCAATTAAAAGAAGTTTATGGCAAGCAAATGTTTATAAACAAACAGGGAATGCTGCCTAGGATGATTAAAAATAGCTTAAGCCTTCAAAACGTCATTTCTGTAATGTTTCTTAGGGTTTTCAAGGATTAAGACTTAGTTAAAAGGCTTATTTAGTAGGTATAGATATTTTGGTATGAGTATAAACTGCTTTATATTGGAAATATACAGATCAGGGATAGTTTTAAAGCCGCAAAATAATTTTAAGCTTGATATAACAAAAATGAATACTTTATATACAAAATTCACATGAAACAAAAATAATTATGTCTTACTTATCTTTAAAATATAATGATATTTCACCAGCTTATACACTAAATTATAAATATTAATTCCCTCTCAGGAATCCCATTTAATGTCATTTAAAATATGACTTTAAACATTTCAGCATTTCCATTTCCTAATTAAATTTTCACAGTTTTTTAAAGCCCCTCAAATCCGCCAAAGACACACCCAAAAAAAAAAACTACAAAAAAGGGGTACATATTTGTTAAAATTCCTTAAAAAAAAAAACATTTTTTTGCATTCTCCACCGGCTAATTTATTACAAGATTGTTTATGACAGCCACAAAAAATATTAAAGGGTTTTAAAAGCATTCAGAAATGCTTTAAAACAAATGTTTTATTTTTGTTTCGATGGTTTTTATTCGTTTTTTCATATTTCTATATGGAATACGTGGATGTGGCGCGGCGAGGGGGCTGTGGGAGTAGCGTCTGGTGCGGACTAGTAAAAAATACCAAAGCTGATTTCCAAATTTATTGTATTTCTGCGGACAGTGGACATTTCTGACTGGACTGTGTGTGTGTGTGTGTCATGTGTTTCTCTTTTTTTCTAAACGAATTGTTATTGTTTTTTGTGCTGCGACGACTGTGTGTGTGTTGGACAGGAAGTCGCCGGAATGCGATTTATAGAGAGCAGATCTCAGATAGAACATGAATAGCGTATAATTAGATAGCGCCCATAGGAGACCTGGGCTAAGCAACCGATTTATAATTTTTTTAGAGTTAATTTCAATTGCTTTAATTGCTTTTAATTTGTTTTTTCGCTCACCTTATTTTTAACGATGTTTTTGCTTTATCTTTTTGATTTGTTTACTTTGAATTTGGTTTAACTATATCTTTTTTGAGATTAGAATTAGAATTGATTTAGGAATTCCGCTATCTTAAGGGCTCTGTGTGCGTTTTGGCATAATTTCCTAAAATTTGTTTAAACTTTCGGCATATTTTTGCAACACTTTTCAGGCGGCACTTTCTTTTACTTAATTTTTTGTTATTTTAGAATTTATCTAAGCAACACTATATACATGACTTTTATTATTATTATTATTGTATTGGAAGTGTGGTATTTTTGAAGCTGTTGTTTTTATTTTTTGCATTAATTTTTGTTTTCTCTTTAGTTTTGTTTTTCTTTTTTGGTTATTTATGGGTTGTTTATTTCTCTTGTTTTGTTGTTATTTGCTGTTGTTGATTTTTTGCGGCGATTAGGAATGCTTTTGAATATAACAGGAACGCTGGCTATGTTATGTTGTGTTGTTGTTGTATGTTGATGTGTTGGTTTTAATTACAGCTATTTGCTATTTGCGCTTCACATTTAATTTGTTGCAGGTTGCTGATGTTAGCTTTTATTACTCTCGATTTGCGGATAATCCAGTATCATTTGAGTGGTATTTATTTTATTTATTAACGAACGACGAAACGCACGCAACTCGGCAGCTCGGCGATCGAAAACGATTTGAATTTGGCGGACGTTGAATTTGAGTTTTGCTCGGTTTTTCAAATCCAGAGAGCGCATAACATTGCGCGAGAGTGCTTAACAGCGGGAATGTCTGGTGTTCCACTGTTATTGCAAGGAGAGCCAGCTGGAACGCAGCGGCAAAAAAATGAAACGAGGCACAGCTATCGAGTGTTTTTTTTTATATTTCCTTCTGGCTCATTTGTTTTATTTTAATAATTATCGCCTGCCGAAAAGCGCAAAACAATTGTGTTATGGACAGCCACACACTCTGGGGCACACGCACTCACTTACACACAAGCGCACTACACACACACGCGCTACCTTGGCTCTTAATATGCCAGCACAACAATAACAATTCTGCGGCGTCGGCCATGACGTAACGCTGCCCTATTGTTTTTACTGTTTTTCCTCTTCTATTTATTTAGTTTGATTGATTTGATTTGGAATTATCTAAGGCACACACACACTTTAACTTTTGGTTGTATATATTGCTATTTTTCGAGGAGGCTCGAAACACACACGTCCGCAGCGTCGGAGATTTTTTTATTTTTGATTGCGAGAGACGAGAGAGAGTCGCAAAAAGAGTCTCCCGCTTTTTTAACAGAGCCAATTGTGCTGCTAAACGCAACGGCGAACCAGAGAGAGCGAGGGAGAGTGAGAGAGAGAGAGAGAGTGCAGCGCCAGAAACAGTGGAAACGAAACGCGCCACGAGAGAGAGAGAGAGAAAGCGCTAGCTGTTAAAGTTAACAGGCAAAGAGAGCAAAAAGTTAACTGGCAAATTGCAATTTTATTACTTTGTCATGCTCTCAAAATTACAATATAGTTTTTCTCCTTTTTTATGGTATTGTAATCTCAATTTGTATACTAAAATTAGCCAAAAAAGGTTTTTTTTTTGAACGGGGAATCACACACTTTTTATGAATAAAAATTGGCAATGTAAAAAGTGTTGCAATGTAAAAGTTTTTGTATGGGTTTACATTGACATTTGTCTATTAACTTAAACAATTTCTTATAAAAAGTGTTATTATTTAATATTTTTAACTAATACATTTAATAAGATAAATTAAAAAAAAAATAGTTTTACTTGATAGGTCTGTGTTTTTTAATCAAAAATTGTTATTATTTTTATAATAATATCCTAATTATTTCATATTTTAATCTTCTACTACAACTTCTTCTATGTACTATGACTTACCCCACTAACTCAGTTGTTTTTTAATGTTTCCGGCATTTTTATAATTATTTCTTATTATTTAAGCCTTTAATGACTACTATCTCTGCGCATTTTCTCCCTTACTCCACTTTGCCAGCACTCTGAGTTGTCTTTTAATGCCAAGCTAATAAATATTTATTTTTTGGCTTTGTTGCCTGGTGTTTTGTACTATTTCTTCTTTCTTTTCTTTCTTTTTTTTTATTGTTGTGAATTTCGGTTAGCTCATTGTCACTCGATTTTTTGCGGTTTTTCTGCTTGCCGACTTGAGCCGCCGTGCAAAGTCCAAGAAATTATATTGTCAGACAGTTGGTGGTGGCGGAAGGGGGTGGTGCTTTAGGGAGGGGGTGTGGCTGACAACCGCACGTTAATTAAATTTATTTATGCAGCTTTATGTTGACTTTATTTTATTTTTTGTTTGGTTTTATTTTTAATGATATGATTCACATGTGGCATTCTTTTGATGATACGCGAATTGAGGTTTTTTTTAGTGGGCCCTCGGTGATGCCCAGGGATTAAAGGGTATATACAATGATTGATCATTATAACTAATTATTCTAAAGGAAACTTTTGTAATTTCTCTATAAACACTTTGTTGCTGAATTCGCACTTGGGAATTTCAGGTGCAATGTTGGCAGCAATTAATGTTGCATCCCATCTTATGTTGCAGGACTTGAACATAAAATTCCCAAGTACGAATTCAGCAAAAAATTGCTATATGACCAAGCAAGTGCTCACAATTGCCACAAAACCATATAAAATAATAAAATATAATTATATTTTAAATATAAAATATCATTAGATTATTTTAAAAAATATTATACTGCCAAAACCTAGCTTTTAGTAATAATATAACTCGTACTTGTAGTTAAACTATATCTTGTGCCCATTGATATTAATTTTGCTTCACCTTACTAAGACAGGGTATACGCTCAGTCGAGCTACCATAAAGTTTTCACAAATTTCCTTGCCAGACACTTGGTGCTTTTGTTTTAAAATAGAAACTTCAAATGTATTAGCATGTCTACGGATTTGTTATTTTGTTGCTGGCTGCTCGCTGGCTGGCTGGCTAGCTGGCTAGCCGGTTGTTGTTAATCGAATGTGTTGTGTCGGTCTGCTGCGACCCCCTCCGCTCGCCGAGAACGCCCGCCCGCCCCCTTTTAATCCGCGCGCGCCCCCCCCTGTAACTACAGCAGCACCCCCGCTGCGCACTTCGCTGCCATCCGACATCCGGACAGCCGACAGTCGACAGCCGACGACGGCAACAATTGAGACAACTTATCATGAAGTGCTAATTAACATTGTCTGGCCGGGGTCTCTCACGTATGCCGATGTCTGGCGACCTACCTGCGGTTACCAAGAGCCCCTCCCGCCTGCCCACCTGTCCTCCTCCCCCTCTCTGGCCGCCGGCACCCATGCACCACCTCTAGCCCGCCCAAGCGAAGGCGAAAAAAAATAACAGCAATTCACCCAAAACTGGCACTTGGTCGCGTCTCTCTCGTCTGTGTTTGCTTTTTTTGGCATACAAAGAAATGGCCATTTTTGTATACCCTTCAAGGGTATCATGATTTCAATCAGAAGCTTGGAAAAAACACTATGAAGTATATACATGTGTAAGTATATGGTGCTCATCATCATCGGACGAGTCGATCTAGGCCTGTCAGAGTGATTTGATGCAATTTACTTTTTTGGCATACAAAAGAATGGCAAAGGTAGCTTGGTTATAATCAGAACCTTGGAAAAATCATCATGAAGTATAAATCATGAAGTAAAGTATGTAAGTATACAGTTCTCATCATCATCAGACGACTCGATCTAGCCTTATGAGAGTGATTTTATGCGATTTAGATAAGCACGCTTTAACACAGCAGTTGTGTGATTAAGAAATTTAACAAAGTTGCTAGAAATGAGATTAAACAATTTTGAAATATTGATTAAAAATTGATGTGACTAAAAATTAGCTATTTAACTTAAAAAAAAAAACCCAAAATTACAATACCGCACTGGTGATCTATTTACATTCTGTGGGATTGTCTGCAGATTCGTCTGTCAGGGTTTTGGGCAACAGCTTTCAGCAATCGGCCTGAAATTTTCTAATAGGTTTTTAAATATATATACAGATATCAGGTTTGAATATATCAAGAATTGGTCAACTATAAGATATAGCTACCCAAGGAAAGGTTGATGCCTTTTGAGTTATTTGCTTGGCTCTACTAATAGTGGTGGGATTTTACTAAGTTTTCAACTATTTCCTGTATATATCGGCCCAGAATTTTAGCTATAACTTGAAGGGCATTCAAACCTCTACTTGCCGAACTGAGCTTCCCTTTTGCCTTTTATTTGCTTGGAATACTGAGTATTCCCAAAAGTTGGCGGGGAAATACAACAAAAGTGACTGTGTACACATACGTCGAGACGGAACATTTTTGTTTATGTTGATAATCTAATATGTGCTGACGTACTTGGTTATTTTTTCTTTTCTATTGAGGGGCAGATGAATTCTGGGTCTGCAGGTTGCTTTTATTTTTTTTAAACAGTAGTTGTTGATTTTTTGGCGGCTGCTTTGAGCCACCTGGCCTGGGGAATCGATCGATTGGATCGATCGAAGCGATCAAGTGATCGCGCCAAGGCTGTGAGCTGTCTGTCTGCATTTATAAATAAGTTGTGGCAATTAAATAAATAAAATAGCTGCATATGCATGCATTCTGAGTAGTCAGTGTAAGAGCGTTGCACGTGTCGTATACGTAATACGGACTAGAGTCAGCCTTTGCACCATTACCTCATCCCACGAAGGCGATTAAACTTTGCCTTGAGCTAATGCAATGCTAGCTAGGGCTTCTCGTCTCGCATACTAAGCACAGAAATAATTAATCACCTTTTAGTTAGACAATGGATTGGGGGGAAAAGAATTCATAAATATTTTGGAAATACTTCATTTTGGGAGAAGAATTACAATTAACTTATTATTTTGTATAATATATTTTGTATTATATATTTAATATTTATTTTAATATTTATTTTAAAGGACTGGATTTTATTGGTGGAAAAGTAATTAATCATGGACACTTTGCTTTATTAAACATATAATTAATATACAAGTAAGCACATATTTTTATTTAGTTGATTTATTTTATCCTATTTTGACGCACTTGAATATTTATTATTATATTAAATATTATATAAAATATATTATAAAAATATATTCTGGCTACTTGATAGATTCTTACCTTAGTATTAGCTGTCTGTTATTTAAGAAAGTATATATTAATTATATTTCAATTTTATGTAATTGAGAGAAGCTTGTTATTATCTTTTATCTTCCTAGTAATTAAATTATTTAATTAATATTAATAGTTCACATAATCTGGTCTCCACTCCCATTTCGCCTCACATTTTAAATATTTATTTATTTATCTTTTAGGAATCTTATAATTTATTTTATATGTTGTTATAACATTTTTTTTAGCAGTTCTATTATTTATTTACTTATCCTTTAGGTATTTTATGATTAATTTCATATGTTGGTATCACATTTTATTTAGCAATTCTTTAATTTATTTATCCTTTAGATGTTTTTATAATTTATATTATATGTTGGTATTACATTTTACTTCGCAATTCCTTTTTTTATTTATTTATCCTTTAGGTATCTCATGATTTATTTTATATGTTATCACATTTAATTTAGCACTTCTTGTATTTATTTATTTATTTATTCCTTAGGTATTTAATCTTTAAGTATTTATCTATTTTATTTTATACGTTGTTTTTATGCTGTAATTGTAGCTTAACAATCTCTTCTTAAGCATTCGCTTCACTTGGCTAGTTTTCCCCACCGATCACTTGATGATGCCTTTATCTCCGCTTATCAGTTTGGCCAACTTCTGGGACTAACTAAGAGAAGCACCTTGATTTCCGCAGCCTTTATATAGGGTACAACCAACAGATGCTCGAAAATCGAAGGTGCCAGAGGGTTAGTCATGGGACATTTGCTAGTGCTGCTGCTGCTGAAGATGCAATGGCAGTCTTGAGTCATTGCTGCCGTTGGCAGAGCTACAGGGCGAGTGCCCCCGCCTCTGCTCCTGATTGCGATTCCTATTCTGATACCGATTCCTCAGTTTGTGTGATAAGCAGACTGGGGCGAGACAACAAAAGACATCGCAGACAAGTTTGCACTTACTTTACATGTCCCGATGTACGCTACCGATGTGCTCTCGGTATTTTTAGACACCGCCACTCAGCCTGCCGCGGCGTAAAGAAAAAATAAATATTATACGGGGTAAAAAATGGCTGGCAGAGGCAGAGGCGGAGGCGGCGGCAAATGCAAAGGCAAAGGCAACGGCTATGGCACACACATCGCCTCACATGCTGGCCAGACAATGAGTCTAGTCGGGCATCGGTTCAGATTCAGATTCAGATACAGATACATCTGTGATGCTGATTGCGAAACATGCGAGTACGAGTCTCCCCACCCAGTTCATTCAAAATTTGCGAGCGATTGATGATGCATCGATGGGCTAGTACACAGCGAAAAATTATCGAAATATTTGTATTTACAATATATTTTTTAAAGATATATTCCAGAGAAGTAAAGTGTTTATTACGAGTGACTCTTACATATATAAGAAAATAGTGGAACTGCTTTTCCTAGGAACTCTGCAGGTGTCTCAAGAGTTTTTAAATGGGAAAAATTACAGTGTCTTTAGAGAGATAAATATTCATGGAAAATATATTAAAAAAATATTCGAAAACGCTTTAATTTATCACCAGTGTATATAATTATATGCTTAAACTTTTATAGTAGTATTGTGTGCAAAAGTAGCAAAAAAGGAGGTTTGCTTTAGACTTATGGTAACAATATTTATTTTAAAACAGAAGCCTGTAAAAAACACATATGATTTAATTTGCACTGATAAAAAAACCTAAAACTTTACAGATGTTTTATTTTAAACATATGGTAAAAACATAGGCGTGTTCCGAAAACTTATGGTAAAAGCACTGATTGATTTTTTAAACTTACACCTAAGGAATCCCATTTATGGTAAAAACTTCAATAGTTGACATTTAAAATTTTGATGGATAATTTTAAACTTATGGTAAAATAACAGGAGAGTTCCGAACGCTAATGTTAATGCTTTGTTTAGACTTATGGTAAAAACAACCTTGGTTGTTACACTTATGGAAAAAACCGCGCCGAGCTTTAAACACTTGTAAAAAGCTCCAAATTTCTTCTACACATTCTTAAAATCTTTTAAAAATATTAACTCTCACTAGAAATATGTTTAAAAATGTTTAAAAAAAGCCCAAACTTTTGGTCCTGTGCATTTAGATCGATTTATCATCGGATGCAACAGGTACAATGAAGGGCAATGAATCCGCCGAGCTAATGAATTTCCTGCCGCCCTTCTCCGCTCTCAAAGGCGGCCAGCTCATTAAGCCCTCTATTGACTGGCTAAAGATGGAACAATGGCCAATACAAAGGCTCCGGGCTCGAATCATAACTCATTGAACTTTTGCCGGCAGCCGGTGAAACATAAAAAGTGTCAATCAGTGACTCTGCTGTGGCAGCGATGGTGACGCCTCCAATGTCCCATTACAATGCCATTTTTATGGACACTACGCTGGAGGGGCCGTTGCACAAGGAGATGTGGCAGCAGCAGCAGGAGGGGCGGCGGCAGCTGCAAAATAAGAAGCAACAGACGGCAGGGTCGTAAATGTAGTAATAATAGTCGCCGAAGGGCCAACACGCCAACGTTAGCTAGCTGCGGTCGGGATTTTCTGGGGTTTGGGCCAAGCGCATCAGGCACTGAGCGAAAGAACTGGGCCTAAATATAATTAAATCGGTTCAGTTATAATCTCAAAATTAAATACAGGAGTACTTGGAGTATGTGGTAAAGCTTTAGGGATATACAAGTTATAAATAAATCCATAAGCGAAAGAACTGGGCCTAAATATAATTAAATGGGTTCAGTTATTATCTCAAAATCAAATACAGGAATACTTGGGGTATGTAGTAAAGCTTTAGGAATATTTAATTTATAAATAAATCCATATTTTCAGTGTGTAAATATAAATAGCTTAATATTTTTTATATTTAAAGCAGTGGTGCCCAAAGCCCTGACTTGCGAGACAGTAAATGTATGTACAGTATGCACAGAATGTAAGCAACGCACCAGTGCGGTAATATTTGACATTTTTTGGCTAAATCTAGTTCTTTATATAGTTATATTTTATTCTTTAGTTATAGCTATTTTTTATGAAATATTACAATAAATGTTTGCTATTTTTTGCTCATATCTAGACACTTCTTTCTATTTCTTACTCACACACTTGCCATTTTAACACATCAATTAAAGCCTAGGCACCACCGCTTTAAAGCCAGATCTTTGCTTTATCAGATCCTCGACAAATTGAAAACTAATGTTTGTGACAAACTGAGGTTTGCCATAGAATATCCAGTCAATGGCCATTAAATAGTCGCCGGTGGGCAAGGGAAGTCTCATAATATCGGTCGACAAGTACATATCTTTTATATAAACGTGGCCCTTTAAGAAGATAACCGAAATAAGCTTTGGATTCAGAGATTTACTTCAAGACTTACGACATAGGGACAGGTGTGGTTGATGTTTGAGAAGTCCTTGTAGATATTGAAGAGCATTATTCCAACGGCATCATATGGCTTCCGCATGAACCGACAACAATCGATCTTTGCATTAATAAGCCATGGCTTATAGCCACTCTCCCTCTTGAACAGTCGATAGTTCACCACTATATCTTTGGACGGATGAAGGAAGGTAATATTCATATTGAACACAGCCTTGTGACGACTGATAGCTTTTAGTCGACACAGATTTATCCTGATCCAGGATACGTTGTAACTACTGCATTGTGCATTTGTCAGCTTAAAGATCACTGAGTCCTGATAATAAATATGTCGATTTATTAAAGAAATTTCAACTATTTACTGAACTTACAATAGGTCTCCAGCTTATAGCGTACATAAGGCTCAGAAAAACAAATATTTCGAGGCCTGCCCTCATATTCCTTGGACGTTTAAAAACTACTGAGCCTCAGCCTCATCATTATATGTGCTATATATATTTATTATACTTTTTCATCATCTTATCGTTTGCATCTCTGTCAAATTTCATTTTCAATTAATTTTCAATTACCATTTATAGTAATGGATTTTTAATAGTAATGCAAATGACAAATTGCGGAAGAGTTGTAGTTAAAAGTACGGAGTCACGATTAGTTGTAGTTATATATTATTTATTTAAAATCGATGTAACCCACACTATTTTTCGCTCACTGTTGGGGTGTAATGGCAATCGACTCGCAGCCATTGGCTGGTGTCGAAAAGCAAGACATAAATGTCTAACATATGTTGGGGATGGCCTTTGGAGTTGGCCGGCGGAGCGACAGGTCTATTACCAAAAGCCTGCTTATGACGGGTTATTGGACGCGTTTGGGGCCACACACCACACTAAGCAACCTCAAGAAACACTTGACGGATATAGCCAGATATCCATTCGAAGGGAGAGTGTCCAGCAAATATAAAATATTCACTTATAAAGAATAATATTTATCACAACAGTTTTCTCCAACTAATTGCCTTTAAGCAGCTGAAATGGATAACCATACAGGACTCTAATGCATACGACAGCGCACATATTGTATTTAATATTTTAATTCTCTTTGTGAAAATAATGTTAAAAAAAATGAAATAGGAAACCTAAAATATCGATAATGATGTGTTTCCATTGACTTGTGAAGTTGGAATAAGCTTTTGATTTTAAATTATTAACCAATATGGCTTGCAGCTTAATTCATGATGAGACCAGATTTAAATATCGTTTGAAACAATTACAAATTATTTTATATATATATATTTACGTGCATATCTACAATAGTGACCCAGATCACAGAATATGAATAATAACCTTTTTTTTTGAATAGATATTAAACATTGAAAAATTAATTTGTCTTCCATTTTCAATATTATTAAATATCTCTTTATTTTCTTCTATAATTATATTGATTTTATACACAGCTATTTTAGTGTTTCTATATTATTTTGGAACATTCCCTATTTATTGTTGTTGCTCTTAAATTTTTATAAAGCCAAAGCGAGTTGTGTATAAAACCCAGTAGTCATAGCAGAAATTTAGTGTCACAGTCCCATAATCATTTTAAGATTATTAATTTCAAATTTCAACTGTCATATAAATTTTTTATGATATGCTGAGACTTCTGTTGTAAAATAGGCTTCAGGAATTCAAATCTAATACATACCATATACCATAAAGATTATTCAAGTGGAACATTATCAAATTAGTTTTTAATGAGGCATCATTACAGCCGAATTTAATTGTTTTCCTACTTTAGAAAAGGAAAATAAAAAAACGCTGGTTTCCGCATTTCAGTATATTATATATATTATATAATATATATGTTCTTAAATTATATATTATATTATATATCATATATTTAAAAATAGATAAATACTAAATTAATCAAATTAGATTTTCCACGAACTGAAAGCTAACATTAGTCGCAATTTGGGGGTTCCCATAAAACAACCAATCTATGGCCACCAGGTATTCGCCGGTGGGAAACGGAAGGGTTTCCATTCGAGGTGTAAGGTACATTCCTTTCACAACTATATCATCCTTGAAATTGTAAAATATAAAGTGAATATTAAGCAGTCTTTTAAAGATTTTGCACTTACAGAATATGGGCAAGTGTGATTTATGTTGGAGAAGTCCTTGTACATTTTAAAAATAAATATAATTAAGGGATTATAGGGTCTCCTCAGAAACTGGCAACTATCCACCTTGGTGTTGACTAGCCACGGCTTATACCCGTTCTCCCGCTTGAATACCCGGCTGTGCATCACAACGTCGTTTGTGGGATGCAGCAAGGAGGCATTAAAGTTGAAGATAATCTTATTTCGGCTGATCGCCTTCAGGCGGCACTCGTTTATCCTAATCCAAGATTTGTTGTAGCTGGCACAAACTACGTTGGACAGCTTATAGCTGGTCGAGTCCTAATTACTAGGATATTTAATATATATATATATAGTATATCTATATAAACTCACGATTGACCGCAGGGAGAGTAAAACTGTCCAGACGCCAACCATTAGCAGTGTGCTCTCCATCGTTATTGCAGGCGAAATGATACATTCGAAATACAATCACTTGAGATTGTTGTTATTTCAAAAACAATCCAAATGGAAAATTACATATATTATATATTACAATATAATTACTTTTAAATTGGACATAATAACATAGGACTATGGTTGCCAGAGCTGCAATACCTTTGAAGGAACGAAACAATATGGTCGAAATACTTATGAAATGAAATGGTGGACATTTATATTACTGAGGAAGTGTAAAATAAGGCTTTAATTTATAAATCTGTTTAATTTCATTGTTTAAATGGTTTTCTTACCATAGGGTATACAAGTCATTGAGATCTCTGGAATTGATACTATTTAAAGAGTGGTAGCCATTGCTGCCTTTATTTGACTTTAAAATAATTAATCAAATAAAAAACTGTTACAAATTCTTTTTACTTCTGAAAACAACCAAGTCAGGTGTGTGAGCAATAAAAACTATTAAATATTCAGATAACAAAATGATGACAAAAAGTTTGCGAAAACCGGAGCCTGCATAAACGAAACCGCAAGTTTTTGGCCAAAACGAAAAACAAAGTGAAAACCGGAGCACCTGTATATTTTATTCAATGTATTCAATGTAATTACTGCACAATTAGACACTTTAGACACTTTTCTAGGCCACACATCAGATCAGATTTTCCACGAACTGAAAACTGACGTTAGTCGTAAATTGGGGCTTTTGATAAAATAGCCACTCAATGGCCAACAAGTACTCGCCGGTGGGAAACGGAAGGGCTTCTATTTTTGGGGTTAGGTACATATCCTTTATAATCATATCACCCTACAAAAGAATGAAATGGAAATCGGTTTCACGTTCACTTTTTAAGGTGTTGATCAAGAACTTACGTATAAGGGACAAGTGTGATTAAAGTTGGAGAAGGGCGCGTACATCTTAAAGATATATAGCACGAAGGGGTTATAGGGTCTCCTCAAGAATTGGCAACTATTGACCTTAGTGTTAATTAGCCACGGCTTATACCCGTTCTCTCGTTTGAACATTCGATTGTGCATCACAATGTCGTTCGTGGGATAAAGGAAGGTGGCATTAAAGTTGAAGATAGTCTTATTCCGACTGATCGCCTTCAAGCGGCACTGGTTTATCTTAACCCACGATTGGTTGTGGCTGGCGCACACAACATTGGAGAGCTTATAGCTGGTCGAGTCCTGATTACTGGATATTAATCAACTCGCAGATTATTATATGTTTATAAACTCACGATTGATCTCAGGGTCAGTAAAGCTGCCAAGACGCCAACCAGAAGCAGTGTGTTCTCCATCGTTATCGCAGTCGAAATGGTTCATTCAAAACATACATTCGAAAACATACATTAAGTGCAAACACGTGCATACTATTTACTATGAATTATTACTTTAGATATTATTCAACTGGAAAATCGCCAAAGTACTTTTAAATTGTTTTTTTAATTGTTCGTTATTGAATGATAATGAAATAGATATTTATAGAAACGTAAACACGAAGGCATTTTGTCAACTATTCGATTTCAGATGTAATATAGTTCACCGTATTTTGTAGAAATTAATTTTTAAACTAGTTTATAATGATACACTTCAATGATTACCAAACAGAAATCAAGGATAAGTACTTAAAATATTTGTGGGGCGATGTCCGAATCGGTTAACTTCACCCGAGCATGAAAGTACTTAATTAATAATTGTTGTGATATTTCGTATTGATACTTAACCATATAAATAATAAATAAATTCTATTTAAAGCTTGCTCTCATTTCAATAACCAAGAATCCAACCAAGCCCTGAACTCGTATACAAACTTGGCCAGTGTGGGATTGCATTTCGCTCAGAGTAAGAGCGCGAATCATTTATTTATTTTTTATTTTATTTAATTAATTTTAAATTTCACTTGAAAGGCATTCCATTAGAATCAAATCAGATTTTCCACGAACTGAAAGCTAACATTAGTCGCAAATTGGGGGTTCCGATAAAACATCCAATCTATGGCCAACAGGTATTCGCCGGTGGGAAACGGAAGGGTTTCCATTTGAGGTGTTAGGTACATTCCTTTCACAACCATTTCTTTCTTAAATTTGTGAAATATAAAGTGATTAAGTAAGTATTGAAGTAATATATGAAGTATTAAGCAGTCTTTTGAAGATTTTGTACTTACAGAATATGGGCAAGTGTGATTTATGTTGGAGAAGTCCCTGTACAATTTAAAAATAAATATAACCAAGGGATTATAGGGTGTCCTCAGAAACTGGCAGCTATCCACCTTGGTGTTGACTAGCCACGGCTTATACCCATTCTCCCGCTTGAACATTCGGCTGTGCATCACAATGTCGTTTGTAGGATGCACCAAGGTGGCATTGAAGTTTAAGATAGTCTTATTCCGGCTGATCGCCTTCAGGCGGCACTCGTTTATCCTAATCCACGACTGGTTGTAGCTGGCACAAACTACATTGGACAGCTTATAGCTGGTCGAGTCCTATTTACTAGGATATTTAATATATATATAGATTATATATATCTAAACTCACGATTAACCGCAGGGAGAGTAAAACTGTCCAGAGGCCAACCAGCAGCAGTGTGGTCTTCATCGTTATTGCAGACGAAATGATACAATTTTAAATCGAAAACTGTATTTCTATAGGTATTTGGAAATGAAAAGCGGCCTTATTACCTTTTAATTGGTCAGTTAAATAATTATTGATGAACACGGGAAATTAAAGGGTTATATCTATCCCAAAAGTAAACTATAGGGCATTTGAAGTAACAATTATGTTTTTTTTTTTTTTTTAATAAAATACTAGACAGATTAAACACCCTTCTAGGCCACACATCATATCAGATTTTCCACGAACTGAAAACTAACGTTTGTCGAAAATTGGGGCTTTTGAAAAAATAGCCATTCAATGGCCAGCATGTAGTCGCCGGTGGGAAACGGAAGGGTTTCTATATTTTGCGTTAGGTACATATCCTTTATAATCATATCGCCCTAAAATATAAACAGAAAATCAATTTTATCTTTAACTTCTTAAGCTGTTTGTTCCAGAACTTACGTATAAGGGACAAGTGTGATTTATGTTGGAAAAAGGCGAGTATATCTTGTACACATATAGCACGAAGGGGTTATAGGGTTTCTTCAGGAATTGGCAACTATTGATCTTAGTGTTGATGAGCCACGGCTTGTATCCGCTCTCCCGCTTGAACATTCGATTGTGCATCACGATGTTGCTCACGGGATGAAGAAAGGTTCCGTTGAAGTTGAAAACAATCTTGTTTCGACTGAACACCTTCAAGCGGCACTCGTTTATCCGAACCCAGGATTGGTTGTAGCTGGCGCAAACTACATTGGTCAGCCTATAGCTAGTTGAGTCCTGGCAGGCAAAAGGATAATGATCGACTCACTGGCTTAATAAAATATTGGCACTTACACTTGACTTCCAGGTGAGGCAAATAGTGAGAGCCCCGAAAAGTATATGTGCTTTTCCCATGATTATTGCAAGCTAAATAAACATGTACTCGACCGTTTATTATTTTATAGTAGGCCCTATCAGCACTTAATGAGGCATTCATTCATACTAAATAATAGTATACATGAAAGATCATCAAAGAAGTGGAGATAACACTTTAATTTGAGAAATGAATATTATTTATATATTTTATACAATATATAATAAAATGTACTTGCTTAAATATTTAAATAACAGACATTGCCAGCTTTAAAGAGATCAATATAAATATAAAACTCACACATGAATTGAAAGCTAATATAAGTCAAGTAGACAATTTAGTGTTAAAGTCCCATAATCATTTTAAGATTATTAATTTCAAATGTCTGTGATATAGTTTTATTATGATATGCTGTGATTTTTTATATATATATATATATATTGTTGTTTTTGTTAATACATACCATATACAATAAAGATTATTCAAATGGAACATTGTCAAACTAGTTTTTAACGAGGCGTCATTAAAGCAGAATTTAATTCTATTTCCTACTTTAAGTATATTATATATATCATATATATTATAATTATATATTATATTATATATAATATATTTAAAATAGATAGATACTAAATTAATTAAATCAGATTCTCAACGAACTGAAAACTAACGTTACTCGCAAGTTGGGTCCTCCGATAAAATATCCATTCTATGGCCAGCATATAATCGCCGGTGGGAAACGGAAGGGCTTCTATTTGAGGTGTTAGGTACATTTCTTTTATAACCATATCACCCTTTAAGTTGTAAAATATAAAGTTAATATCAGACGTTTTGAAGATTTTGTACTTACAGAATAGGGACAAGTGTGATTCATGTTGGAGAAGTCCTTGAACAATTTAAAAAGAAATGAAACGGAGGGATTGTTTGGCCTAGTCAGAAAACGGCAACCATTGATCTTTGTGCTAATTAGCCACGGCTTATACCCGTTCGCTCGTTTGAACAATCTTAAGCTCATCACAATGTCGTTTGTGGGATGCAGCAAGGAGGCATTAAAGTTGAGGATAGTCTTATTTCGACTGATCGCCTTCAGGCGGCACTTGTTTATCCTAATCCACGATTGGTTGTAGCTGATACAAACTACATTGGACAGCTTATAGCTGGTCGAATCCTAATTACCAGGATATTTAATATTTAATATATATATATTATATATATATAAACTCACGATTGAGCGCAGGGAGAGTAAAACTGTCCAGACGCCAACCAGCAGCAGTGTGCTCTCCATCGTTATTGCAGGCGAAATGATTCAATTTTAAATCGAAAATAATTATTTGGAAATGGAAAGCAGCCGTATTACTTTTTAATTGGTCAGTTAAATAATTATTGATAAACAAGGGAAATTAAAGGGCTATATTTAACTACTCTATCCCAAAAGGAAACTAGTGGGCATTTGAAGTAACAATTATGTTTGATTTCATTTTTTAAGAAAATACTTCACAGATTAAACACTTTTCTAGGTCACACATCAGATCAGATTTTCCACGATTTTCTATTTTTTTGATAAAATACTCATTCAATGGCCAGCATGCAGTCGCATGTAGTTGAAAGTGAAAACGTTAAGAAAAGTTACCTAAAGAACACCCTGAGTCACTTAAAGGCTGAAGAGAAATCTGTGTTTAATGTCACAAATTCATAACCCGAAAAGCAACTGGCAACATCAATGGGGGACTCTTGCCAAAATATAATAAAATCCAGAAGGCCCGAGTCAGCCGGGCACAATGAGGTGATGAAAGTCAAAGGAGTTTTGTGGCAAACTCTCATTATACAAATTGCACAAGGAGACTCCGACGGCTTCCAATGTAAAGCGAGAAGTGAACGCTAAGAAGTCAGGCGAAGAATGGCTTCCGGGAAACACCTTTGGCAGCCGCAGAGACATTGATGGAATGACTGACAGACAGACAGTCGTGGCAATCCTCCGAAAGTCGCTCTGAATCCGCATTCAAATGAACCCACCAAGTCGAAGCCGGGCAAAAGAATCTATTAAGACATTATCGGGTGAGGGGAGAGAGCACCCCGCTCCGCTGCTCCGGAGGGTAAATCAGTGCACATCCATGCAATTGTTGCAGACAATTTGGGTCGGGAACTGGCTGCTGCCGCCGAGGAGGCACACACAGCCCACAATTGCGGCCATTAGTGGGCACCGAGAGGGGTAGGAGTCTCAATCTGAAGCAGACTCCCTGTGTCTGCCTCTGAGTCAGAGTAGGGTAGTCCCGGTCGATGCCAAAGCAACCCTTTTTCTTGTCTCGCCCCGTCAACTGGCAGGCTGGCATGCCGGAGTGTGTGTTTTTTCGTTCGTTTTGTAGACATTTTTCGTATGACAACGACAAATATTTGCCGGATAATATGAATAACAAAGCAGAAAGCACTGAAGGCGAGAGAAGAGGCCACATCACAGGGCCAAAACGGGGCGATCGGTGGGTGGTTTCAGTGGTGGGTGGTGGGCGGTCCGAACACGGGGTGGTTAGCCAGCCACCCAGCCACCCAGCCAACCTTCTTAAGACCCAGACTCGCGTCGTCCCATTCTGCGATTCGCACTTGGCACAGACAACAATTATAAACGTATATTTATATCTTAAGATTTAAGGTATTGTAAGCATCTGGCTTAAAATTAATAATTTTATTGTTTATTTTCTGAATTTGGCTACCCTTATTTGTTGTTTGGTATATATGGATGATACGAGATCAAGGACGGCTGACTTAATCCACATAAATCAAGAAAATTTGCTGCTGAATTCGTACTTGGGAATTTTAGGAGCAATGTCTGAAATAACTAGCTTATAAAATATATTAACGCCATGGATTTTTATATATATATAATCAATTTACAAAGCAATACTACTAATACTATCTATTATCTATTATTATCTACTATATACTATATCACTTCCTCATTTTTTTAACAAACATTTTATACATCATGGTGTTTTCATTGCAGTGTAATTCCGGCCGTGCCAGACGACTGACTACAACCTAAACTAAAAGGCTGCACCACGTTGTTGCTGTCGCTGATATTCTCGCTGTTGTTGTCGCCGGTGTCTGAGACGCAGACAACTTCAAAATGGAGCAGAGTCAGAGCCAGAGCCGGAGTCGAAGTTGGAGCAGGAGCAGGAGTAGGACCAGGAGCAGGCGCTGGAGCAGGAGCAGGAGCAGGAGAATAACTCCGGTGGCCCCAGTCAACGGTGGCTGGCCGGACTCACTGACACAAAAGTGCTTTTGTTGCAAAGTTTAATGAAGAAGAACCCGATGGTGACGAAGGAGGAACCGATTTGCTCGGGCAAATGAGACGGAAAACGCTCGGGAGAAAGTATCCCATAGAATGGGAATAATTAATGTTCCTGAATATAATGGGAAATATTTTAAAAGACACGTGATTTACAGAGCTGACTAATTAAACACTAATTAATTTTATTTAAATTAAATTAGCTAAGGGTGAGATGTAAAATTCTCAAATCTTAATCACTTTATGTGTTAAATCTGGTCACATTTTTTGTAGCTTTTAATTTACTTAATTGGTAAATTGCAATGACCATATTCTAACATTTAATTAAAAAGCTGAATTAAATAAATATAGATCTTTTCGAAGCATTATTATTTTATTAAGAGATTAAGAGTAAGCTGAAAAGTTTCAAATATTTATCCTGTATCCTGTGTCTGTATAAGATTTGGTCACTTTTTTTATTATACATTAACTCCTATTAGCCGTATGTTAAGCTAAAGGAGCAAAAGCAATTCTCTTCAAATTATTTCCCTCACAATTTCTGAGATACAAATATTTTATCTACGAGTTTGTTAAGGAATACTTGGTATAGATATTGTATCTACAAGTTTGTTAAGGAATACTTGGTATCCCCTTCCAGATATCTGACGTATTATAGGGTTTAGCAATATGTTCTTTTGAGACACTAAGCTGACTGATGCGACACCGAAATGCCGCAAAAGGCATTAACCCTTCCCTGTCAATAAGCCCATAGCCCCGATCTTTTCTGGACACTGTCTGGCATTGGACAGGGGTAAAAAACTGCATAAAAGGAGTAAAAAACTGGGGGGAAAAAATGAAAAACGAAAAATCGAAAAAGAAGCGAAAAAAAGGGAAAAAAACCAAGTGCATTGCAGCGACAAACAAAAAAATTGCATGCTGAGCTTTGCTGTTGCTTCGCCTGTTGTTGTTTTTGGCGGCGATGGTGGTGTAGTTGTTGTTGTTTTCGGTGGTGATGGTGTAGCTGCTGCTGCTGCTGCTCCTGCCTCTCCTGCCTCTCCTGCGATGCACTTCAGACGACGATGACGACGACGACGACGAAGCCGCTTTGTTGCAGGCCAACACAATCGACACACAGACAGGGGCGCGGCGAGGGGATTTCGAATGCAGACGGGGTCGCGAAGGGTTCTGCCAGGGGGAGTGAAGGGCAGAGTTAACCGGAGGCACAGAGGGGTCTTTCGAGAGGGGGAGTCAGGCGGAGGGCAGAGCTGCAGACCGTAGCAGACAAAACAATATGTTTGTTTGGATTATATCCTACATATACACACGCGCGAGTTCAACTCACACACACAAAGTACACAAAACTAAAGAAAAAAAATATATTATATATATAATCGAAGAATGATGCTGATTTTTAGCTTTTTAATAAAATATATCCTTCAATTTTCTTGTTAGAGAGATAAGTTTCTAATAAAAATTTCAAGTGTCCCATAATTAACCCAAGGATCTCAGTTAATGCCACATAATACTACAGAAAAAAGTACAAAAATATATATTTTATGCAATATTTTTAATGAAATTGCCTCATTTTTTTGCTGTGTACGTGCACACACTCACTCAGCGATGCAGCGATGCCACGACGCTTTCTTTGTATGCGCAAACAATTGGAGCAGGCGGAAGTTGCATGGCGGCGACGGTTGTCCGGACAACCAGTCGGAGCGAGTGAGAGGCCACAGGCCAGACGGTGGCGAGAGAGTGACAAAGAGGGGAGAAGGGGCAAGTCACGACCGAAGCGAACACCACACGGTGCACCTTGAAAGTGCGTTCCTCGCAGCCTCACTTGGCCCTCCGCCTTGATTAACTGTCAGTGGCTGAAAAGTGATTTAATCAAGGCAATGTCCAGGCCAAACACAAACTAAAATTGCCGTCAAGAAAAAATAGCATTAAAATGAATAAGTTGTTACGAAGGACTAGGATACCTGATACCTATTAGCCAAGAGCTCTTTACATCTCAATTTCGAGTTAATTTGCGTTTAATAATGTATTTAGATCGGTATTGAAATTAATTTCTCATATACATATAAGTATCTCTCAATATATCTCTTTTAAAAATTTAATTAAAAAGGATGTACAATTATTTAATAACAATAAATTCGTAAACGCAATTATAGTAATTATTATTTGTTAATAACTTAAAGGAAGAAGCTCTTTAGAAATGAATATTAAATGAAAAATGACAGAACAAAACTCGAGTGAAGTAAAATGGATTGTTTAGTAATAAAAAAAAGATAAATGAGGTAAATAACACTAGGCTCTGGCTCAAATATTTATATGTATATGTAAAAAAGAGTGGTATATTAATATCCCTTCTAAATATGTAATAAAAAAGAATGTAACATCTTTAAATAACAATAAATCCATAAACGCAATTATAGTAATTGTTAATTGTTAATAACTTGAAAGAAGAAGCTCTTTAGAATGTAATTATAATTTTCAAATAAATAAAGGAATTTATCACTAATCTTATATGACTCTCCACAATTAACATCTAACTAATTTCCTATTGAAAGCCCCATCTTCTAGTCAATATGCCCTCAATTTCTTGTGATAAAGGGGTACCAGCAGCCGCAGCTTTGGCCACGGCAACATGTGCTCCATATGGGGCAGCAGCTACCCAGACTCCGATGCAGATTGAGATTCGGACTCGGGCCCATGGCAGATCAGACACGGCCACGAACTTAAACTCCAACTCGGGGCAGATCGCAGGCGCAGCCCCAAGATTTTTTCCAGCACTCTCCGGCAGCCAGAGCACATCAATCAACCGCTGGTCGCCGCATCCTTCGAGGGGCAGCAGCTCTTGGTCGAAATCCACTTGCATCTCTGGTGCAACATTTTCAGATGTTGCTGCTGCTGCTGCTGCTGCTGCTGCGTCAACGTCGCCCATATTTGACATGGCCATAATTACAGTCAGTCGTCTGCTGGACTTGGTCTTGCAGCTGGACCTGGTCCTGGGATTGGGATAGGGTCTGGGTCTGGTTTTGGGCCTGAGACTGGCGACTGGTATTGGGCACTTGCAGCTTGTTTTAAGCGCGCTTTTTCCACAAAGTTCCAGCGTCTCGGCGAAGGCAAGGAAATGAAGCACAGTGGACTGCAATGTGTTCATAATAGGTATATTTTCTATAGTGTATATTCCATTAAATGCCTGTTAAGTGTATTAAAAATTTACTTAAAAGTTCTGTTACCTTTATCGATATCCTTGAGAGTATTTTTCAATTTTAATCAACTCCCCAGCCATATAGAGGTCACCCACTGTGCGGTGGGCACATCTGCAAGCAGCCTATCAATTTTTGACGAGACAATCTCAGAGTCCGAAGGGGGCAGTGCAAAAAATGCAGTCAGAGTCGGAGCCAGCAATTGGCTGGCCGGCCAGGGGTCGCTTGAGAGGTGAGCTTGCCGTGGCCAGGGGCGGCGGATGGCAGAGGGGGGATGGGCTGAGCAGACGTCTGCGGTCTGTGCATAAAATTACGATAAGTGCAGGCGAGGCCACAGAGTCCAGAGGGCAGAGAGAGACTCACCTCACTTACCTGCCCCTCGCCAAGAGCTTACAGTCCTCCGCCTCCGTCGTCACGATTCCCAGATGAACTGCTGGCTGATGGGCTTCTCTTCTACTTCGTGGACCCTCAACTCTCCCGAGTAACGTCATTGTCAATGGTTTCGCGCTGTGTATGTGTGTCCTTTTTTCCTTGCCTTACATAAGCCTATTTGCTTATTATCCTATTAAATGCCAGGCCAAAAAATGTCACGAAAAACGTACACAGTGACAAAACATTGGAAAAGTATATATTACGAAAATTTGTGTATTAAAATATGTATAAATTAATTATCGTGAGTGCCACTGAAATCACTTGGAACTTTAAATTCCGTAAAAGGTGTCTAATATGCAAAAAAATGTTTGAGGTTACAAGTTTTGTTTAATTATCATATTTGATCAATTCTTAAATATGTTTGTTAAAAACTGAAATATAAATTGCATAAATATATTTCGCTCAGATAATAGAACTTGAGCATGACAATTGTTTTCCGTGTAATAAGGAAGAGAAGCAAAAGAAGACGACAAAATAACCTGAGAAAAGTCGAACAAAGCTTAAGAAAAGGACACTTGTACGTACCTTCGGCGCAAAGGATACACAAGTGTCTCATTAAAAGAAATAAAGGACAAGCCAAGCGCCGACGAAGTCCTTAAAGTCAACTCGAATCCCTACCAAGCAGGACAAGGACAGAGGGATTCGGAGGTAGAAGGACCAGGAGAGACGGAGCAGACTGCAAGGGAAGGGCGATTGAAAGACAGTCGCAACATGAGCGACTTCAAGGACAACTACAGGCAGCAACAAGAACAAGTGCCAAAAAAATCAACGAAAATGCGCTATTAAGGCAATTTTTTCGGTTGGAATCCACCAAACTCCCCCCTAACTCATCTTCCTTCGACAGCCATAAGCTGCACAGCAAAATAAGTTGAACTATTTATTTTGGGATCTTATTTTGTATTATTTATAGATGTCTGGATAATTATAGATTGGTTCTTACATTAAGCATAAACAATTTGTTTGTATTTGTATTGTAATTTTCAGGGCACGTGAAGGTAATTAAAATCAAATCAATTTCACAATCAAATCAGATTCGGTTGTCGATGTAGTTTTTCTAATATAACCTTTAATTAATTTTTTTGTGTGTGCCCCTGATTACAGCGACTCCTCCAGACGGTGGAAGAGGGGATGTGTCCGTGGAGGAGAACGAACCGTCAGGAGACGGGAGACTGGATACAGGAGACAGGCGACGGGTCGCAAAGTGGCTCAATGTCAGACACAGACACGGGTACAGACAGCGGGACACAGACACCAGACGCCTCGCCTCAAAGTGATTCAAATGCTCGGCTCAAACACACGTACTCACGTACACTCGCCAGCACGGTCCGGCTCTCTTCACGCTCTCATCGATGCAACACACAACCGAAATGCATGGACCCCATTTTCAGGAAGTACTGGCTAGCTCGACACGTGTAATACCTAATTTTATATACATTTTATTTCCACCTATAAAGAGAACAATTCTTTCCCTAACTTTCTTAGATCATAGTCATATATCATTAGCTTATCACTCAATTTTATCTTTCCCTTATAATACAAGTCATATAAAAGAAATACAAACTAGATAAGCTAAATGAAAGTGGAATTTGAACTCCACCAGCTTATATTGCTTCAAACAAAGATATCTTTTTGTTTTGACAAAACCGCTTAAACAAAAATGTTTAAGTGTCTAGTCCAGTAAGTAGACTTAATATATTATACTTAATATATTTAAAGACAGAACGAGATAAACCAGAAAAAAAGCCTTTATAGCTGTAGGCTTTACTGCTTCAAACAAAATTTTCTTGGCTTTAAGATTCTTGGAGTACAGAAAATAAATATTATATCATTAGGAAAAGAAATTATTTTATTCGAATGGACTTGTAATTCTATTTCTTAATTTACCTTTTGATTTATATTTCTAAACCTAAGTGACATACTTTATATTAATACCAATAAGCCGCTCTACTCCGTACAGATCTACAGGGTATGCAAAAAGCTCTCACTTGAAAGCCCAAAAGGGATAGTCACCGTCTGTGTCTGGCCTTCTCTCTCCCTTGCCTTTCTCCCCTCGTGCTCTGTGTGTGTGTGTGTGCAGCAGACGCATGAAACAAAATACCGAAATTCTATGCGTGACCTTGAAAAGTATTCCTCATCGGCTGCTGCTGGCTGCAGACCGGCAACAACAACGACAATGTCAGCGAAAGAAAAAGCAACAGCAACAACACGGGCAAACCATAAAGTCTGCTGCGGCGGCTGCTGTCGTCGGTGGTTGTTTGCGTTTGTTTGTGTTTGTGTTTGTGTTTCGCTGTCGTCATCAGCCGACGCGTCGCTTGCCGATTTTGCCTTGGTCTTGTTGTTGCCGTCTGCATTTTCCTTGTTGTCTGCTGAGCACAATTTGTTGTTGTTGCCTTTGCTCTTGAGGACTTTTATCGGTTAGGTTTTTTTTTATATTTATGCTGCTCCATACACTTAAAATGCAAAGGGTTTCTATATAACTCGAGGCTTTTTTTGTTTTAAAATAGTTGAAAAGCGAAAAAAATTTGTGAAAAAATAAGTGAAAATATTAATGACATTTAATTTAATGATAAAGTGTTTAAGTAGAGACAGGGTAGCTTTTAAATAATTAAAAGATTGCTTGTATTTATCGGAGGTATTTTTAAGATTACACATTTATTTTATTGCTCATTTCATTTATTAGATTCATAGAAAATATTTTAATAGGATTCTATATGAAGGATATAGAACTGGGTAATTGTTTTAGCTGTTTCATCAATATACTGATTTATTTATTTCTAAAATATTTATATTATTTAAGTTATTTCAAATCTAAAACATATTCAAATAGATTATTTTTTTGGCATTTTATTATTTAAAATTTACTTTATCGTTAATTAAACGTTAGGGCTTGCGCCTTCAGTCAACAATAATTTTGCTCATTTTTTTCTCTGTGTAGCACTTTTTGTTGTCGCTTGTTTCAAGTTGGTTTTTTAGTTTTTTTCCATTGATCGCAGCATAAAATTGCCAAAGGCCACTCCAACTTGGTTTTTGGTTGGTCTCTTTGTAAGCCTGCATCTCGCCCTCTCCACACGCTGCCTGCCTGCATTTTGACATAACACGCCTATTTTTGTGCAGTGCAGAAGAGGGAGAGTCGACCGAGAGGGAGAAACAATAACAGACGAGCCACGGCCAGACATGCAAAAAGCGAAGCGAAAAGCCAAGAAACACATTGGATTGAAAGTCAAAGGGCTAAAGGCAGGCCAGAGTAAAAAAGTACAACAAAAATATACGAAGGGAGTGGATAGGATATTTCCAGTTTGGATCGCGTAATTGCATTTGCCAGCAATCAATTGATAAACGTTCGAGAGACATTCCATTATGCTTAATAAATTTCCAAGAGAAGGTAGTTGTTATTCTAATTGGCCAGCGATTAAGAGTTATGAATTAAATGCCACAAAGTAACCTGTTTTTTATCTTATTTCTTCAAAGGGTACAAGGGTATATTGTGTTCCGGCAAGTGTTTGTTATGGGATAGTAACTTGTGGGTTATGTAAATCCGAAAGTAAAGACTAGTCCCTTTAACAGCTATTTTATAAAGGTATAATCTTGTAAATGCCATATAAATATTAGTAATTTATTGCTTTGGAGAGAGCTGATCACTTGGATTGTTAAATCTGTTGATTCCATTAATTAACTGAACTTAAACCCTTGATTACATAGGGGGAATAACCTAAACTGTGGATTTACAGAAAGCTGATCACTCAGATGATCGCTTCTGTGGATCCTAATAATTAATTAGCTTGAACCAATGATAATGTAGGGCGAGGATCTCAAAATTAATCCGAAACTGTAAATTAAAGAGAGCTGATCCCTCAGCTAATCAAATCGGCTTATCCCCAATTGATTACCTAGGTGAGAAACTCAAGAACAGCTCCAAAATGTGATTAGTTAATATATAAAAATCCCTCAAATTTAATTATAGGGAATCTAATAGTCGGGACACTCAACTACAGCGATCTTTCTCGTTTTATAATCTGTCCTTGGAGAACTCTGCGCATGCCCAGTAGCCGATGATGAAGTTGATGATGATGTGGCGTGGCTGCTTCTGTTGCCATTTTGGGGCAGCTTGTTTATAATTAGCATCTTGCTCGATTGCCCGTCAGTTGATAAGGCGGCCCCGGCTGTGTATGTGTGTGTCTGGGTCTGCCCAAGATTTATAGTGCCTGGCAACAGGATATTGAGAGATGCTACCAGACAAACATCCTGCACTTTGGCACACAAAGGAGGCAAAAAGAAGCACACACAGGCAAGCTGAGTTTTCAAATTGCCTTTTGCACAGAGCGAGCTCCACATGTTGCACGTTGCCATGTTACAAATGCACATAAATTTCAATGTAATCACATTCACATGTCCAAGACTCCTCGGCTTCCTGTTGCCTCTTTTTTTATTGGCTTGGCTCTTCTCTCGGTTTTTGCACACAGCTTCCCCCAGCGTATTTATCTGCCAAAGGGTTCGGACTACATTTCATTCAATTTAATATCGGGTATAAATGCAACTATTCGATTTATTGGTGTAAGACAGTATATAGCGTAGATGAGGCGATATAGGGGTAAATCAAGACTTGTCTTGGGTTTGGTTTTTATTTACTTCACTTATAGGGTTTAGTTTTTACTAGTGTGTCATTTAACTAAGGTTCTAAACTTTATTTTGATCGGTTCAGTTAGCTTACAAAGAGGTTTATTGATTTAATTTTAAGGAACAGTTTTTTTTTTCAAATATGGCGAATTCCTAAAGATATCTAACTAACTGAGCTTGGTTTTTTTTAACTCCACTTATAGGTCTTACTTTTAACCAGCGTGTCATTTAGCTAAAGATTTAAATTTATAATTTTAATATTTCAATTTAAAATATGGCGTATTCCCACAGATATCTAACTATTTAATTATAACTCACTTATAATGCATTTATATCAACATTTACTAGACTTTTGTAAACTAATTATTCAACCATATTCTTGTTACTTACTTATTGATTATAATGTTAACTCAATGTCCTTTTTATTTTTCCTAATGTTAACTCAATGTCCTTCTTATTTTTCCTAATTTGGGGTAACATTCTTTTGCTTAAGAGGCGACAGTTTCATTAACAAGATCTTAAGATATTCCCTTGCAATATAATTACAAGAAATTACCTGTCCGGACTTTTATAATTAGCAAACTTCACCTTCGTAATTCCTCGGTTATAAGCCCCTAAATTCATTAACCTCATCCCCCGATCAGTTTGAGTTATGCAATAGCATTTCGTAAATACCCATTCCGACGACTGACCACAGAGACCCAAATACAAAAAAAGGAAAAAGAAAAAATTAGGGAAACTTTTCAATGCCAAAACCCAGACAGACACGCAGACGGAAGTGGATGGGGTTGGTTTTTGGCTTTCAGGATGGGTTGAATACTAGGTCCAGTCTGCCAGGGGGTTGCTAACTGTCTGGGCCTAAGGTGGAATTCACTTTACTGTTTTTTCTCGCCTGTTGTATGTACCTTTTTTCACTATTATTTTTCCTTTTCCAAAAATTTGATTTGGAAAATGTGTCTGGCTGGCTAGCTGGCTGGCTAGCTGGCTGGCTTGGCAGGTTGAAGGTCGCCGGGCGTCAGCAAATTAATCACGATATTAACTACCCTCTCGGTGCACGGGGGTTGGAATGTGTGTACACACACCCACTCCCCATGTGGATGAGTTATGACTCACGGCGGTCCTTGAATTGAATTTCAATTGTTGGACCTGTTGCCCGCTAGATAAATACGGTGGCCATATGTTTAATGGCCAGCTAATTAGGGGGAGATAGCCCCTGCAGTGGGGGTTAGGAAACGGGGTGGACGGCTTTTTGTCTGTCTCTGATTCTGGAGCACAATCAGTGCTGCTGATTATACACAATAATGCAGAGCAGCAACAAACACAAAAGGAAAGTAAAACAGTCCAGACAGAGCCTCAAAAGCCAGACAGAATCCCCTGCCACTCAGCAGCACTCCACCGCCTCCGCCTCTGTCTCCGTCTCCGTCTCTGTCGCTGTCTCTGTCGCCTCTTTACCCAATCCCAAAATGTCTGGCGGCTGCTGTCGAACTGCAAGCGAATTGAGACTACAAAACGCATGAAATGTTCCACCGCCCACGCAGGAGGAACCCCTCGCAGAGCTACGCCAAGGGACTCACTGAGAAATTAAGGCGATGCACGAGAAAATGTATCTAAGTTCCTAAGAACGTCCAGGAAAGAAAGAATAAGAAATTTGTAATGTAGAATAAGATTAACCAAAAATTGTTTTAGTAAAATACTAATTAATTAATATTAATACTAACTAAGAACATTTTAGACAAATTTTGTTAAAATTACAAAGACAAATCCTCAAAATATTGACAAAATCCTATATAGAGTTTGAAGACTGAATTCTAACTTTCCACTCCATCTTTTGACATTTAATTATATTTTAATTTTTTTATGTTTTATAATTGCAATCCCTATTTTATTAATAATTTCTTCCTTTTTTACAGTGTACTCAGCATAAGAGACACTCGTCGCATGTGCATCTAGCTCCGTCTCGCTCGCTACCATTGCAAAGTGCGCTGCGCCTTTGTGCAGGCAACAGAAAATAAAGTTTATGACTTTGACTGCCAACGGCAACGACGAACGATGAACGACGAGCGATGTACGGTGAACGGCGAACGACGAACGACGAACGATGAACGGTGAACAACGAAGTCTGACGATGTCTGCACCGGCGACGCGTCGACAACAGCAACAATGGCGGCGTCTATTATTGCCGATTTTGCATTGTTGTTGCTTGCCGGGCGGCACTTGAGGCCTTAAATACAGTGGGATGCATCCAGTTATGGATCAAAGGGATATATGTATGTATATATATAGGTAAAATGAACTGCCTAAATGCGAACAAAATGAGAATTAGATAGCCATATTTGTGAGATGGTTTTCAAGGTTATTTAAATCCCAAATACGACACATATAAATATAAATCGATTTATGCTCTTCTTTGATAAGATTTGGAAATGTTTAGAACTGTTAAATGTGGTTTCTTAACCAATAAATCTCATAGTAGCATTAAGTAAAATTGAGCAACTTATCTTAGACATTTTTTATATTCTCTTAAATTCTTTTTACGAGCATTGGGAAAATGCTGAAGAAGCAAGCATTTAAATCAAGTCAGAGAGAAGAGTAATGACTTGCTCTCCCAGCATTCCTTTATCTTAATCGACCGTATTAACTTTTCCAACTACTTGCATCAATCAATTTCCCACAATTTAGAACTTTGGACATAAAGAAAAACTTTCCTATAACTATTTGGCACTCTCCCTCCTCTCTTGAGTGTATTTTCCAACTCACCTAGTAAATCACATTAGCACATGTAAGTCGCACGCTGGCGCACTCTAGCGGCTACTTAAGCAAACACAAACACACGCTAAAAAATAAAAAAATGAATTACCAAAAAATATAGACGATGGCTGCGACAAGGGAAAATCCACAGGCCACTCAAAAAAAATCTAGAAAAAATAAAAAAGGGAGTAGAAAACCCGAGGACGACACGAGCGAGTGCAAACAAAGCCAGAAGGCGTTGCGAAACTTTGGCGCGTCATTCATCCTCTTGCACAGTCCAAAATCAAGAAGAAAAGCTAAGGAAAGGATTTGTATCGACTATAGAATACCCGGCATTGGGTATGCTAAAAGTATTGACTAGTATTTGGCAACAAATTAAAGAGATTCTGCCGAAAGTAAAGAAAGTAAAGTTTGATCATTTAAGCTAAAAAATAAATAAATACATTTTGGTATGTGGGTAGATATAGGGAAAATAAATTGAGATCTTTAAATTTAAGCGTAAGTTGTTTTATGTATCAAAATACTATATGATGCATCACGACTTAACAAATAATTCTCAAATAAAATCCGTCGTAAAATACCCGGCACTCACTTGGTAAGAGTGTGGCCTACTTTTTGTCTGTTTCGATCCTGCTAATTACTATATAGAAATACGAAAACAAAATATTTAATATTCCGACTTCTTATTTGCAAGTGTTTTAGGTCGTTTTCCTAAACACAATACACCTTTTAGCTCCATAGACACTGGATATATAAATATTGCACCCCCGAGCCTGCACACTCACACACAGGCGGCGCAGCGGCATAGACGCAGACACACAGACACACATAAAGTCGCACATTTATAGCCCGAAAATTAAGTGAAGCGTAAGCTGAAATGCACTCCCACTCAGTCACCTCCCCCTTGCCCTTCAGACCGACCGCCCTTTTCGGATTTTAGTCTGGCTCGCCGTCTGCCACTTGGCGCAGCTGCATTAGTATTAGTCGGTGTCTGTGTTTTGGAGTGTGTGTGTGTGTTTAACCTTGAAAAACGAACGAGTCCAGTCAGTCGTACACCCAACTCCGGCGGCGCCACCCCCTTTTCGCCCCCACTCCCCGGACGTTGACAGGCCGGCGACGATTTTCATCCTCTGCCAGCGAGTCGAGTTTTGGTAAAATGAAATTTACGAAATATGGTACAGTGGAGGCTCGATAAGTGGAATCTTAATAATATTTTGCACAAGTGGCATTAATATATTTATGAAGGATTTCGGAAAGATATAGAGTAATTAATAAAATTAATAGTAGGTTAAATTTAATGCAAAACTATATCAAAGAGATTATTATTTATTTGTATACATTTAAGAGCTACTTGTGGAAGAGCAATTAAACAAAAATTTAATTAGGGCTTTTATAATAATATTAATATATGTAATACAAATTTTTAACCTTTGCTTAGACTCTTTAGCATTATAATTATATTAGCATTATAATCTTACTAGTTTTTTAACTGAAACTACAAACAATAATAATTGCAATTTAATTCTAAAATAATCAAAAAAGGCCTCATAAATACATAATACCTTAAAAATAATTAAATATATATAACCATAATTCACTGTACTATTTTTCCTTTCTCCTTTTCCTCGCCTTGATATTATTTTACTACTTTTTTACTTGTTTTCTACCTCTTCGTCATCATCATCTTTTGGGCATTTAAAGCGTCAGAAGCTGCGGCTGAGTTTTAGGAATTGAATTCAATATTTTTTGTGGTGGGCGGGAGATTGGGATTGAGATTGGGACGGAGTGAAGTGACTTTTGCACCCCTTTTAAGCGTTGCCTTGAAAGTCTGGCCAGACAGCCCCAGACAGACGGGGTAAAGAGTTCGCTCCCTCCACTCCCCCAGCCACATTTCGATTGAGAAATACTTTGCGGACCCCTTGGGCCAAGTTAAAATGAATTACAAACACTTTTTGTTTGTCGTTGCCGCCGTTGCTTCTTCCACTGACTTTGCCAATGGATTGCTGTTCCGGGAAAATGAAAATGTCAAAGTTTAGCATAGGCCCGGGCCTAAAATGAAACTTATTATTGTTATTATGAAATTTTAGCCAAATGGCAAATGAGGCTGAAATTCGGGGAACTTTGTGAAGAAGCATTTTGGTTGTCTGTGAGCCTTTTGAATTCGAAAAGGGTGCTGTTAATTATGATTAGTCTTTTCATTTGTTTTGGTGGAAAGACAGACCATGCTTTATAAGTTTATAAATTAGGCAGAAATGGTATTATATACTTTGGTTTAAAAATATATATAAAAATATAAATATCTATGAATTGTTAATTGTAAAAATAAGGTATGGTTAATACCATTTATTAAGAGATAATTAAGATAACATTTTGAACTTTGTGTAGAGGGTTCCTGGGAGAATATTAATTATTCTTATTGACTGAAAATAAATAATATTTATAGTTATGAGGTTAAAGATCACTTAGTATCACAATTTTTAAATCAAATATTTGGTTTTGCTACTCTAATTTATGTAAGAAACTAGTATTCCATCATCGGTCATTTATATTATAATTCTTTCCTTGGCTAATTGAGAAACCTACAGCAAAATATCGTAACTTTCAGCTGACAATCATTTATGGGCTCATTTTTTTTGTATCTCCCCTAACTTGGCTCTTTTTTCTTGATTTTTTCCTTCGACTGTTCTGTGTATTTTTTTTTTCTTTGTCCCATTCCCCTGGTTACGTTACGTGGCTTTATTTATGAGTTTGTCTGCTCTCTGACAGCTGCATCGGACTATGCCCCGGCCCCCGGTCCCCGGTCCCCCCGGCCGCCGGCTCCTGGTTCTGTTCCTGTTCCTGTCCAGGATCATCGAGTCCGCCACACGTCAACTCCGTTCTCCCCATCGCTCTCATCGCTGTCAACGTCAGGGTTACGCCGTCAGTCGTCGCACTGTCGCCGCCGCTCGCCAAATGCATCAATAATGCTTCCAGCGGCGGATCCAATTGTTGTTGCTGCCGCCGCCGCTGCCACTGCCGCTGCCGCTGCCACTGCAGTGAGTTGCAATTGTTGTCTGGCCAAGGGAAGGGGTTAAGTTGCACGTAGAGGGGTGGAACTTTGACTGGTCCATCTGCCTGCCTCGCCGACGCCGCTCAAATTAATGAAAACTAATGCGACACTGAGAAATTGATGATTGCCGCCGTCGTCTGCAGAAAAAGACCACCATTACACGCCGAAAAAGGGTTAGTTTATTCCACTTAAATGATAGTAAAGTCATTGTAAAATAAAGCTCTTTCAAATCAATATTAAAAAGATTTCCTTTCCTTTTTTATATCAACAATTAAAATGACTGACATATTTCCCTAGCTCTGAATCGGTTTACTGTTTCTTCGAGTGTATCCCCGTCTACAACTCCTTCTCCTCGCCACCTTCGGATTTCTCCCTTTGCTTTTGGGGTCGAGACATTAAAAATGACTGCGACTGCGGCTGCTTTTCTGTCCGTGGCTGTGTCTGTGTCTGTGCCTGTGTCTGAGTTGCTCTGTCTGCCGCTGCACTTTGGATCGCTTTTGGGGCAACAAAAGGGACCAAAAGCAGACCAGACGGAGTCGCGGTGTGGGGCGAGGGATGAGGGGCAGGCGGCAGCGGCGGCGGCAACGAAGGCAGGGAGACTGATTGATGCCGTCAAATAAAAATTTGTTGCGAGTGGCAAGCGGATCGGCCGGACTCGCTGACCTGACTGCGACTGCGAATCCAACTGGGACTGTACTTGGAACTGAGCAACAAGATAATTGAAAAAAAAACCACTTGGACTTAAGATTAACTGAGGATGTATTTTTGTATTAAAAAGTCTGAGTCTTGAGATATTTATCACCAAGATATTTATTTTAGCTAAAAAGGGAATCTTCTCAGTTTACAAAGTAAACATTGTTATTTAATTATATATATTGGAAATATACCCATACCTTAGGATGCACTTAAGATTGGAAAATTAGTTTTACGCCATAAATTCTCTAGCATTACCATTTTTGACAATATTTTTCATTAGGTAAAACCATATATTTCATTTAAATTTAATGCAGATGTTGCAGAATGTTTTGCCTAAATACTCTATTGGTTATATGTATACATTAAGATATTATACTTAATTTCAGATTTAATAATATTATTAATTTTATAGATGTAACAACCTAACTTACTACATTTTTAAATGTCTAAATTTATTTTTATTATATTTTTTAATGCATTAGTTTATTTTTAATTCTATTAATACCTTTAATAATAATATCAAAACCTACATAAATACTCTGCATGTTATACATTAATCTATTATAGATAATTTCAAAAATAACAACATTTTTCATTTTATAGATATAACAATTTTACTAACTACATTTTAAAATGCCTACAATTATTTTTATTACATTATTATATGCCTAAATTAATTTTCAATGTCATTAATACGTTAATAATAACATCAAAATGCTCAGAAATATTCTGCGTGTTATACACTAATCTATTATACTTAATTTCAAAACTAATTATATTATTTATTTTAAATATATATAACAACTTAACTTATTACATTTTGAAATGCCTACATTTATTTTTATTACATTTTTAAATGCCTTAGTTTATGATTAATTCCATCAATACCTCTATAGATATGAATAATAATATAAAAAAGGTACACATATCTGTAATGCCTGAATTTATATTGTAACATTTAACTTGAACTACTTATTACTTTGTCATAAACTTGTAGTTTTTATATACCCTCCTCCTATTTACCAAGTAGCCAAATAGTCTCTGTATTATTCAAGTCTCAAACTTGGTGCCTAGAGTGCTTACATCCCGTGACTATTGGGTTGTCAAACACAGAGCATGAGATCTCTGCTGTAACTGTGGCTCAGCTTCCGCTACTGCTGCCGCGCCGGCCGCCTGACAGCAGCACTCACCTGCCCAACCTGTGAACCCCCTGCCAAGGCAACTTCCCAGCCGCGGGCCCCGTGTCCCCTGCCCCGTGCCCCGTGCCCCGTCACCTGTCTGCTTATCTGGCCCACAATAATTTCGCGGAAAATTGTGTGCGCGCCTATTCATTGGATGACTCCACCACTTCCGACACAGTTGTTGCTGTTGCCGCTGCGCTTTTTATTTGACTTATGACGAGACTTTGTTCCCTATCTGTATTATTATTATTTTTTTTAGCGGCCAGAGACTGACTCGGGCTGGCACCGAAAAAAGGGTAAGGAACGGGGGGTGTTTGCCCTGGTCCGTTGTCTCGCTTAACTTTTTTATTGCCAGACGAAGCGCAAACATTTGCGAGTATTAATTAACGCTTTGTTGAAGTTTGCGCTTCGATGTCGCCACCCAGACATCGATGTGGACCTAGACGTTTGCCGTAGACTTTGTCAAACGTAATGCTGGCAAAATATTACATATCCGACCCCTTTGAGTACAGTAAATACTGCCTATGTCTCTTGACTCTATTTTAATTACTATGGTAAGAGATCTCAGGTTATTAAATGGGTAATATATACAAGAACTTAATTCCATTTATGTTTCAAAGCAAGAGGATGACCCAGCGGAATTCAGCACCATGTCAACCTTACCTATCTCCTAATGAATGTGTTCCATTTACATAATTTTTTCCTCTTCCTTCATACGCAATTAACACTGTAAGTGCATATAGCACTTTGCAGCTCAGCCTCTGATTCAGATTCAGATTCAGATTGAGATACAGATTGTGTAGTCAGTCTGCAAGCGTCGTCGCTGGTGCTCACTCAATTATTCAGGCGTAATAAGCAAATTGTTTTAATATGCATAAATATCTTGTACGCCATTTGGCAAACAAGTCAAAACTGCCAGACAAAGTGGCAGGCAGTGGTGCAGACAGACAGACAGACAGGCAGACAGCCGCAAGGGGCGGCATTAAGCGGGCGGGGGGACCAGCCACAACAGGCGACTGCATAATGCCCATGGGATATACAAAAGGTGTGTTTACATATATTTAACCTTCAAGATCCGCAGACTAAATATGCCAACGAACATTTCTGGCCCAACAATCAACGACGAACGGCTACGTGGAACTTTCCAATGCCCTCAAATGTAAGGGAAAAGTTGGCATCACGGGTTTATAGGCCCTGTGAACTATTATTCAAAGAAAACATTATAAGATACTTGTTAATTGAAGTTCAAATAGGAGAGGAAATGACATGTCTAAGTACTTATTTATTAAAATGAATCATTGTTTGGAGCTCTCAGATTTAAATATGAGAAAATAAATAAATAATAAATAAATACAGCTTGGAATTATATGTAAATATTCAGGGTTCTTTATAATAATATATCTGAAAAACTTTATCTGTATTCAGGGTTCTTTATAATAAAATATCTGAACAAGAGTATCTGTAAATGAACCTTCTAAAGTTCCCTTAAGATACTAATATTTTTTGCTATTTTAAGTCCTTTAAATTGATGACTCTTCAGAATCTGAATTATTTAAAAATGGAATTTATTCTTTTATTATCATTACAATTGAAATTATTTTGATTAAAAATTAACTAAGAATCATCTAAATAATATAACGTATTCGATTTCTGTTGGTTAGGTTTGTTTCTGAAGTATTTTGTTTTATTATTTTTCCTTTTGTACCTGTAAGGTGTTGATCAAAGTTTTTCTTTTTATTACAGTAGCTTGTGCGCCGCCGTCTCAACTGGCTAAAAGTATTCTATAATCCATGAGTTTGCTAGCGTGACTGAAATCTACCTTATTTTCCATGAAATTCCACAAAATTACGTTACACGGGAGACCCCCGTCAGTTGAGTTGGCCGAGAAAGGAGAGAATACTCTCTGTCCCTCCGCCCGGAGTCTCCATTTGTTTTGGCCCGTCTGTCTGTGTGTGCGTTGCGGCATCGGCATTTGGGCAGGCCCAGACACAACGAGGATGGGATTAACGAGGAGCCGGGAGCAGGGATCACGGACTGGGACGGGTGTCACAATAAAATAAAAGCTTAGGCCACAAAAGCGGCACACAACTAACTACGCATAAGCGAGGATGACGACGCAGGATATGCGCTTGAAGCGCGTTAAGCTGAGCCCGTAGATGCGGGAAAATACGTAGAAAACTGGGAAAAATCCGGAGGAAAATTAAGGCAGGGCGGGAAATGAGAGTCTCCAGTGCCACAATTGAGAGCTGAGCGCAGCTGATAAACTTGAGGAGCCCACAGTGCGGAAAATGTTGGAAGGAAAGGTGCTGGGAATAATTCTCAAGGACACCGTCGGGTTTGTTTGTATGTACGCTGCCTACGCATTTATTGAGCGCTCTCCCTCTTTTTCTCTCTCTCTCTCTCTCTTCCGGTCTGGCGCAGACGGTGGCGTATACGTAATGTGTTTTGCACGGCCCACGAAATAAAGCATACGCAACGTGGTCCCTCGCTCGTTGTTGATGACGTTAAATTTACGGAGGCTGCTCCGGCCGGAATTCATCGAAAGTTATGCCGCAAAAATGCGTTCTGGCCTCCTAAGCAAATACCACGTGTCCTCGCTTGAAAAAGGGGATCCTAGATATTTTCGCACGTCTCCATGTATCCCAGCTTAAGTGTGTGTGCGCCTATTGAGCCCTGTTATTTATTTTAATATACCGCAAAATAAATGACAAAATAAGAAATGTGTTTGATGACAGCTTTAGACATTTATGCCCATTTATGCTAAACTGTTTGATTTCAAGTTAACTGGGATAGACTCTTGGCAAGCTCTTTTTTCCTGGCTTAAATGAAAAGTGTGTGTGTGGCTTAGGCCTCATGAAATATTTGTGTGCCTGCTGAAATGGAATTCTTATCGTTTAATATGCAAATGCCCTAGGGGAAAGTCTTATTAATAATTTAATGATATCATCAATTTGTAATGGGATTTAATTTGGGCTTGAGTTATAGTCAACATAATTGAAATTGGCTGAAAGAAGTGTTCTTTTATTATAAAATTTAATGTGAGTAATTATTGAAATTTCTTTATCTGTCTTAGAAATTTGTTTAGAACTTAAATAGCATTTTTAAGACCCCTTTAAGTAGCCATGTTTTTCACATATATACCTATATACTGTTCAACCAGACATTCGATTTGCTGCAGGCGACAGCAGCAGCAGCAGCAGCAGCAGCAAAACAAGGGCAAACAATAAAATAAACAAACAAACAAGCACGCACACATGACAGACAGGATGGTTGGATGGATATATATCGGGGGTGCTGGGGGGGAATCGGGGAAGACCTCTAGACAGCCAGACCTGCATTAAATAAATATGTGCGTAATAAAAGGCAAATAAAATGGAAAAGGAATGGCCCGGCCCGGCCCGGCCTGGCATGGATCGCCGAGAAAGGCTGAAAAGAGCAAACCAATTGAAGTGTGTCGCGCCAATCGAGCCACAACACACACAACAATTGCAATTTGTATTAATTTTATTGGTTTATTATTATCAGCGGCGACGTAGCCGCGATTGATGCCATCAGACGGTGTTTTCTACGTCCGTCGCTCGATTGAAAGCGAGTTAATTTCATTTACTGATTTGTGGCCAGCCGTCGCCGATGGCAGGCGGGACGCCACTCCGCCACTCCGGATGCCGGAGGCTATATCGCTCCGCTGTCTGTTCTCCGTAATCGCTATATGCCCGGCCCATTCACCGACTCGTCGTCGATTCTGGGTCGTAATCAGCAGCCTCGTGTGTCTGCAGCTGGAGCTGAATCTGGCCGATGAACTGCATCTGCCCTGCGCTTGTGATAACTCACTCTCAAAGCCAACTTTCAGATTACAAACGAGCACGTGTGGGCTCCAAAAAATTGTTTAAACTGTGGGAAAGACATTAACTGATAGCTATTGATATAATTAACTTTTTTTGGTGTAGCTTAATGCTATCAACCACTAAGAAACTATTTAAAAATGTATTTAAACTAGATTTTTTATTGTTCTTCCTAAAAAAATATATTTTTCTTTAACTTAAAGTCTCGTTTTAAAATTTTTCTCGTTTAATATTTGTGATAACTCACTCTCAAAGACAACTTTCAGATTACAAACGAGCACGTGCGGGCTCCCAAAAATTGTTTAAACTGTGGGATAGACATTAACTGAAAGCTATTGATATAATTAACTCATTTTGGCGTAGTTTAAGGCTATCAACCACTAAGAAACTATTTTAAAATTTATTTAAAATAGATTTATCATTGTTCTTGCTAAAAAAATATATTATTCCTTAACTAACAAGTCTTGTTTTTAAATATTTCTTTTACCCAACTGCCTCAGGTTTATTTTAGCTTTATTTACTGAATTTTAAGTTTCATACTTCCCCCTAAACTAATTGCCTAAAAATGCCAAATCATGGAAAGAACATGCCGCCAAGGGCACTCGCATATATGCCCACTGACTCAACTTAGTCGCGCCAGATCGGCCTCCCCCACTAGCCGCCGACCCCCCGCGGATGTCCGGCGTTATCGTCTGCGCATTCCCGATCGTTGCTCCGCGCTGCGTTCATTGAACGCACTTTCGGCTCTCGACGCACGCGTCGTTAACAAAAAAACATAAAAATACAAAAAAAGTGCAGAGAAAAAATGTAAAGAAAGGTATACAACAAAAAATTACAAACGAAAATATAAAACAAAATACAGAATGTAAGAAAAATGTAAAGAAAAAGAAGGGAACGAGCTCTGTCTCCAGATACACTCGGCTGTGTATACGCGTGCATAATACAATAATAATTTCGTTTTACAACAAAAAAAGCAGCAAGAAGTACACAAAATAAGCGGAGCCAATGGCCGCTGCACAAAAAAAAAAAAATAAAATGAAGGAGCTCCAGGAGGTGGAGCTGGAGCAGCAGGAGAAACTTGCCCAGACAGCGATCCCAATCCCGATCAATGCACCTTTGCCAAAGGTGCAACGCCTCGACAAAGTCGGGTCTTTATATTCCAGTATATACACTCGTACACACACGCTCGTGTGTGTGTGTGTGTGTGTCTGGGCATGCAGTGACGCACGAAACGCGATCACGTTCGCATTTATTAAAAGATGGTCGCTGCTGCACCGGCAACTGACTGGATCGGAGATGGAACGGGCCTGGGATGGCGGCAACGAGGTCTCGAACTCGGACTCCGACTGCGACTGGAACTGTGGCCAAAACTACGACTGTGCCTGGAGACAGATGTGGGTAACTATTGCTAGGCAGAGCCACAAAAAAATATATTAAAAAACAGAGAAACCTAAGGGAAAATGTTCGAAGAGAAATGCACCTCTTAGGGAGTTTTGTAAGTGAAAGAATTCAGGGAAGAGCAAATATTTTGTAGATTCCTGTATAAGATACTGCCCAACAACTAATTTAAAAATGTATTTAGATTATTTGTGTTTTAATTTATTTAATAAAAACCTGAAAAATATCCACATATTATATATTAATATGATAATTCAACTCTAAAATATAAATATTAATTTTAAAGACTTATACAACTTAATTACAAGCCATCTTAAGATAGCAGGAGTTCTTGAACACAGTTTAAAAAGCAAGACACTTTATAAAATCTATGATTTAATCTTCTTATTATGATAATTCAACTCTAAAATATAAATATTAATTTTAAAGATTTATACAATTTAATTACAAACCATCTTAAGATAGCAGAAGTTTTTGAACACAGTTTAAAAAGCAATACACTTTATAAAATCTATGATTTAATCTACTTAAACATTCTAGCCTCACATAAAATAAAAAAAAATTCTCCACTAAGCAAATTAGACGCCAAAATATAGGTGCCTCGCTGGCGAGGGTATTAAAACACGGCGGAAGGAGTAAAAAACTTGACCAACATGTGGTTCTGTTGGCTATTTTTAGACGCCTCGCTATCTGTCTGGGCGTCTGGCTGCAGCCTCATCCTGCTGCACTCTCCGGTAGTTGGCCGGGAGGTGGATGCGTTGCTGCCAGGGCCTTGGTTCATTAACTGGGACCGAGTTTTAATCAGATTTGTGCGTGAAGTTCGGCACTCACCCGGGGCCGACAAGAAATGGGTGGGATCCGGGGCAATTCGGGGCAAACCGTCCTCGATCCGGCTGTTCTGCAGCAATATTTTAATGGAAAAAAACCGTGGTACAAAGCCTCTCTCTGGGCGCAGAAGTGCAGCAAGCTGAGCTGTGTTTCCGAACCAGTTCCCAAGCCCGGGCCCAGCCAACATCTGCGGAAGCGTGGCACTATAAACAATATTCTTTTAATTTTTGTTGCGTCGCTTTCTGGTTCTTTGCGTCTCGTCTCGCAGATTTCGCAGCAGACAAATTTATGAGCGTTAAGTGAAGGCCAATAAAATTCTTTTTGTCTGGAGTGTATGCCCGGGATTGCTGCTGCCGCTGCTGCTGCCGGCCGGCCAGTTTTATTTCCATTTCCAACTTCTTGGCCAGACCTCACTTAAGTCATCTCTTCCGCGGGCACATTAGTTTTACGGGTTCTCCTTCAGTTTTTTTACGTTGTCTGGGTTTTTTGTTTGTTTTGGTTTTCTTTTTTTTGTTTATGTCCCAGGCAGATCGAAAGAAATATGTAAATCCAATAAGGTTCTAGAAATATGTGTCTGGCAGCCAGTAAGAATAATCAGCATGGCGGACTAAAGCAGCTTATGAGGCATAACTGATTAAAATTTTAATTAAAAAGTCATTAGTAACAAATGTTGCCTCCTTACATACCTGTTACATGCACTTAATACACTAATTTTTAAAACGCTTGTTGCATTTAAAGCGAAACCCTGAACGTTTCAACAATCTTCCAAAAAACTCATTTAAATACACTTATCATTATCGATTCTTATCAAACGCTAATGGACTTGTGTAATTGCCATGACAGCTGAATGTAAGGTAAAACCCAGCCCCCGAAAATATGGAAACATCAGTTCTAGGAACAAACTGAAATGTGGATGATATGGTTAACTTTAGCCTGCTCTGCCACAGTAAGATAAGTATTTTCACAGATTAGAAAGTAAACTCATATTTAATTATCTGAACTTTTAGGCCGGCATGGCGCATGTTACCTTTACCAATCTGAAGTGCGAGTGTTTCGATAAGAACTTCTGTGAAATCGAATCGTGTCATATCAAGGCAGTTAATCGGTCGCATAAATATATCGATATATATGTGAACATGAAGAGACTACCCGTTACCAAAGCCCAGGTTGGTTCGAAGACCCATTAGCTCGAAGATATAATATTCTTTTCGTTTTACAGGTCAGAATAGAGCCCATGCGGTACGATAATGGCTACCATCCATTTCTATTGGGCATGACCTTCGATGTGTGCAAGTATTTGAAAAACCCAATGGCCAGATCAATGATATTTATTAGGGAATTTCATCAAACGTTTTTAAATTCGTCAAATATGAACCATACCTGTCCCTACGATGTGAGTATATAGCGGAAATGTGCGTTCTGAACGTTAACTAATCTTCAGTGCTACCCTAGCATGATCTTGTTGTCGATAAATTATTTACTGGCAATCTGGAGATGGGGCTCTCTCGATATCTGCCAATACCCAATGGGGATTATGCCATATATGTCAAATGGTATACACCTACTATTTTACGAGGCGTAGTTAATATATACTTTAAAATTTCCAAATAATATTCTTGTAAATAGATCAATAAATGTTATTTTCTAATATTTCATTGTAGAATTTGTATACCCGGTACACATAGGGTTCAAGGGTACTATAACTTAGTTCCAATCGAGAATGTATGTAACAGGCAGAAGGACCTTATAAAGTATATATATCTTTCTATATTTCTATATCTATCATTAGTCTGCCTCCTCTATACGTCCCTGTGAACCAATAGATCGGATTCCTACTTGTTTTTATTGTATAAATATTAAATTCATAAATAAATATAATTTAAGTCATTAATGATATGGCAATGTGAATATTAAATCTGTTTTAATCTTTAATAAATATATTTAAAGCCATTGATAGAAGATTATGCACATTTTCGGCAGTGTAATCTGATAACTGTTATGATATAAATACATGTATATATATAAAATATATAATTAGCCAAAATTACTCGCAAATGACTAATGGGTCTTGATCATTGTTCAAATCAAAACCGGCTTTGACCATTTAACCCCAAAAATTTTAAATATAAATATTCAAAGCTCAGAGTTCAGCTGGAAATATTATTATTCACCACTAAGTTTAGCGCATAATTCTCTAGAAATGTTGAAAAAACTAATCATCTAAAATCTCCACATTTTATCATCCAAGCGTACTTCAATTTATGTATATATATATATTAGTCTATAAAAGGACATATATTACATACGTATAAATAAATTCAAGGATAAAGCTTTTTATAGTTTTTGTGGGCGGCTGTAGGCGTGGTTATATTGTAAAACAGACTTGTTGTTGAGAGTGTTGTCACCAAATATGATAGCTCTAGATCTTATAGTATCTGAGATTTGGGCATTCATATGGACATACTGGTGTTGCTGGTCGGAGATATATACTTCGACCTCTTACATACATTTCCCTTCTGGGTTCAAGGTATAATAAAGTACTTGTTTTGGATTGTCCATATATATAAGTTGTATCTTGTTCCACTTGACCTACCCGGTTATAATCTTTAAATCTAAAATGTTTAATTGGTAACTTTTATATAATTTTGCAAACATAGAATAGGCGTACGAGCAATATAAAAAATAAGTACCAACAATGTATAAACGTATATTCATTTTTCTTTTTGAATCAAGTGGTTTTCGATAAATCAAAGTAATTATAATAATTATTAAGCGCACTTAGAGAGTTAAATAGGCCATCGAAATGTTTATAGCTGTGGCTCGGTTTAATGACATTTGAGGTATATAAAAAATAAAAGGTATACACTATCAGCCGACCAATAGTGGAATAGTTTGAATCGGAATGTGGAAGTTGCTAGTGCTCGGACTATGGATATCTCTGCCAAGGGTAATCGGATGGTATTATTTAAATAAAAAAATAGTAGTAATTCTTATACCCAGATGGGCCTGAGTCGCGTCACATTTACCAACCTGAAGTGCACCTCCTACAATCCGGAAAGTGTCGAATTTTCTACTTGCGCTATTAAGGCGATCAATCGAACGCACAAGTATATAAATATATACACGAAATTGTATAAGCTGCCCATAGTTACGTGTTGGGTGAGTGTTTAATTATTAAAAAATATATAAACCTCTTAGTTAAGTCGTTTATTTATGCGATTTGTAGGTAAAAGTTAAGGCTGTGCGCTTTGATAATGGCTACAAACCTTTCTTCATGGATATTTCCTACGATGGATGCAAATTTCTAAGGGACCAAGATAGAAATCCATTAGCCAAGATCTTCTATAAAACATTTAAAGACAATACCAATATGAACCATACTTGTCCCTATAACGTAAGCTTGTTTCATTCTATGAAGAGATCCATGCAGTCCTAATCAAATATCATTTATAGCACGATGCAATATTGAACAAGTTGTGGACAGGAAATCTGGAGGAAGGCTTCGGGCGCTATGTACCAATACCAAGTGGTGACTATGCCTTATACACCGAATGGACTCTCAATGGAGCTGCAAACGCCTCCATTAAAATTTATTTAAAAGTATTTGATAAATAGAGCTGCGAGTCCTGTTAACCAAAGTAAATGATTCAACTAATTGTGCATGTGATTTGTAAATATATTTCCTGTTTCTAAGTTCTGGGTGATGGGATTTCTTTTGACTTTTCTGAATAAATTTCAATAAAATGATACGCACCAAAACAACATTTCATTTAAGCTGTAACGAATGCAATTAATTTTATGAGCATTTTCTTAAGAAATACTACCTGTCTTAAGCTGTGACCTGAGTACATTTTACCTTAATTCAGAGCCTACATTTTTCGTTTGGGGGCTTGGAATTTTTCCGGAATCTCTCGAAATAATTCACCCAGCGAGGCAGATGGGGGAGCGTCCATTAATAATAAATTAAACATATTCCCAGGCACGCCTCTGCCTCCTCGTTTTGTTCGCCTTTTACCTGGGGTACCTGGGGACCCGAATTGGTTTTTGCTGTTCCCCTAATGACCTAGAATACAAATTCAGGCTGCCTCCGGTCCCCACACGCCGCTTAGCGCGAATCCCCGGGCTATCCAGGCTGCCAAGTCATCCACGGCCAGTCACTGAAACGGAAGCTAATCGCCTGACTAAGTTCCTTAGTGCCCGTCCCAATCTTGGCCGAATTGCGTAATATATACACGTGCAGATAGACAGCTGGAGTCAAGAAACTAGCACTAAAGAATTCATATAATTTCCATGGTTATTTTGCCTATATTTCAGTTTGATTTCTTTGCTTTATTTTATTATAATAATCAAAGGTATTATATCAAAAGTATTAATTAAAATGGATTAGCATTTTTAGCTTAGAGGTTTTTAATATAATTAAACTACTTGGATGTCATATTCTTTCAGTCCCATTTTTTTGCCCGCACCTGTATGTAGCCTGGCAGATGTCGATGGCGGTCAAGGTGGAAGCTCTGCGGCTTCGACTGTTTGTCTGCCGGATTATAAATGATTTGCCATTAATTCTTAACAAATGCCAGGGGCAGCAGGCAGACAGAGAGCAGACCGACCGGGAGAATATTAACATTTAGCATTGGTCAGGCAGGTAGCCCGGCCAGTCGCCAGTTGCCAGTCGCCAGTCGCCAGTCAGTCAGAAGTGAATAATCAATATCATTTGATTACATTGATAACGCTTTCTGTGCCGCTTTTTTTGCTATATACTTTTTGCTGCTATGTTCTCTGGGGCTTTGCTTTATCGGACTGCGACTCCCGATATCCAAACGCTTTCGTCACTGGCGGCATTGCCGAATGTCTAGACGATAGCTCCATAAAATGTATTATTGCCTCATTTTGCTTTCTGCTATACACTTGGCCGAAAGCAAAAAAGGCGGGCATAACGCCTTTGAAGAGGTACGAGGTTTTAAATATATATAGTTATAGCGGGTAATATAAAAAATAAACAAAGTTCTTATAGGATGTACCCTCTAATCACCTATATTGCTATCTTCTCGGTTAGGAGTACATTTTTACTACTGAAACTATGTAGGTTTAATGTTTAATATAAAATATAATAAAAAATGTTTAAGTAAATTACATAAGATCTCATTACGAGCTATTTCCCAAAGGGTTTCCATATTTTTAAAACAAATATTTTAATCTATCTATCTATCTATCTATCTATCTATCTATCTATCTATATATCTTTTTTTTGTAGAGTATCCCCAGTTTGCCTTGCTCAGTCTTGGCTTTATTTTTGGCAAATTTTTCGTTTCTGGCTGGCGATTTGAATATTATTGAACGGCGTCTGGCGTCGGTGACGAACGCGACGTCAGAGCACTGACGTGAGTCGGTGCCGCTGCCAAGTCGGGTATTAAGTGGCTATAGCCGCGACCAAGAACAATGCAGGTGAGGGCCGGGGGCGAAGGAAGCCGCAGATGATCAGAAGCCTCGGATGCCGCTTGGCGACAGTTGCAACCAATGCCAGGGGGAGCAAAAAATGATGAAAGGGGTGTGTGCACACCGCCAGGATGTGTGTGTCTCCTTTTTGCCCGGCGATAATAAAGACAAACCATTTTTTCCCCGCTGCATATTAAGCCGATGAAATGAAGCGCAAACTGATTGTGCTCGTTGGCCGATGGTGGTGGGGTTATGGTCAAAGCGATTTGCTGGACATGGCATTAAGGGGAGTCGCCTCCTGCCCCCGTCGCTCCCGGAGATCGTCGTCTTCGGCTCCATTCCCACCTTTCACATGTAAGTGCAGCTCACGGCGGCGAACTACAAAGCCTCCCAACAGACGACCGGCGACGACAGACGATGACGACGACAACGTTTTGAGTATCTGCCGCTCCGCCACAGCCACTGATAACAACTGGAGCGGCAAATCCAGGGGCAGAGATTAGTCCGCGAATCCGAGGCCTGGGATACTCTAGCTGACCAAATTCAAGGATATCTGGAGTCCAAAAATAAAATAAAACTGTGACCAAACTGGATTCATATTTATTTAAGCACAGAATAACTTTATTAAGCCATTTAGCTAAGTTTGGATTTAATTTGTAATATATTCGAAACAAATAAAGATACTTTAGAATTCTCAAATCTATTATCTAAAATTCACTTTTAAAGGATGCCCTAATTATATCGATTTATTTAAACCTCTTTGTTATCGAAGCAAAATATATATATTTCATAGTCTCTATAAACTAGGATGTCAGCAAAAGCTGGAAAATATGGATGTCTTTCCACTATAAATTGATATTTTAAAATAATTAAACCAGAAATATGAATAATAAAACTAAAGGCTACTAGGAAATCGATCTACTCGATTAATACTTTTTAATAAAACCGATTATCGAAGGGTCTTCGATATACAATTATTATTATATCCTTGGCAATATAGAAAACCCCCTCAGCAGATTGCCCTACGCCCCTGTGAAGGGTATAATGAAAACCTCACAAATAAGTAAGGCAAAGGGCAAAGTGAGGGAGGGGCGGCAGGGCAGGTGAGTGCAGCGGTGGCGGCGTCATCAAGAGATTGGCCCGGCCAACTGACACACGCACCGAATGTCGCCTTTTGGCTTTTGAAGTCGCTTATACTGGCTGCATCTGTGTGCGTTTCTGAGTATTTTTTCGGGCCAAGAGAAGTTTCGGATTGCAGGAGAGCCAAGAGCCAGGCAAATGAGATGAGAGGCAGAGGGCCTCCTCCCCGGAACTCCGCCGCCGTCTCAGGTGTGTGTTAATTGCATTAAAATGTTTGTAATTGCAATGCAGAGTCGGCAACGAGCGAGAATTGCCTGCCTTTCTCTTATCTGCGGGAATCGGCGGGACTGAAGAGGACCATGGAGCACGTGCACCACTGCAGCAGACATGCCAAGCTGTCGTCGGGCCAAAAATGCCATAGATGCCGCCAAAGTCGTGTAACTATAATTGCCATAATAACATAATATCTTGGGGGCACCCAGCACTAGCTCCGGCTACGGCACCGGCACCGGCTCGCTAGTGGCAGCTGCAACAACAAAAGCCCCGACAGAAAGGTGTCGAGAGACATATTCTCCTAGACATATTCTCTAGCGAAGACCGCTCTCCTCTCCGCTCCTGCCGTGGCCAAAAAAGGCAACAGAATGCCGGAATGACGAGCGGACAGCACCAGAGACAATTGTCCCTGTCTTTAGCTCCGAGGCTGTGGAGGTGACATTTTTCTCATGCCCAACGATGCGAACAGCTAAATGCAGTTGATGGAGCGCCGTCAGCAGTAGGGTGCAAAAGTGGACAGCGCACAGTGGTTCCCCAAGATGATAGTTAGCTCTTTGATATATTGACTATTTAATTGAGTTGCTATGGAATTTATTTATATTATTATAATATATATTATATATTTATCACCTAAAAAGAAGGCTGGGATAAACAAACTGGAGTCTAATTTGATAGTGAGAGTTTTTTATAATGATCTCCCATAAGCTTTTCTCTCTGCGACTTGATCATACAAAAAACCTAATGAAAATGCTCAAGAAATATTTGTGCTCCAGAGGTTAAGGCTAAAAATGCCCATAACAGGGCTAATATATGTATAAACATTTTAAATATCTTCATCAGAGTTATCGAAAGGGTTAATCATTAGATGAAATTTCATATTTCAGAAATTAAACAGGTAAGAGATGTTGATATTTACATAGATGCCTTTATAAATTTAATTAAATAATGAAATAAAATATATTCCCCAGTTTTTAGATAAAGATCTCTTGCCATACGGACATTTCCTATTTATATACAAAATTTCAACTCTTTTAAACCAATTTGTATGGCTAGTTTTCGCTCATTTAAAAAATATACATATAAATAAAATATATATATATATATAAATATTCATAATTGCAAGAACAATTACAAACTACAGAAGGGTTAGAGTCAGCAGCTATAAAATATCGTTAATAATCGATATTTATCGGTTTAAATATTAACCTACGGGGCGAATGATTAATGTTTCGATAATTTTTTTTAATGACCTCATTATGGAGGACAACGTGTATGTAAATGTGGCAGTTGAAACACACTCTAAAACAAATTTACCATAGAAATCTCTACGGATTTGAAATAAATGAATAATGTGTGTTAGAGATAAACATAGGTTAGTTTTTACCTAAAGTAGGACATTTGATAGCATACTTTCAGAGATTAATGGATATTAAATCCTCGGATTGATTTATATGTTATTTATCATCTCGTAATATTTCTTTGATCCCTGATACTCAGTTTCTCTAAATATGATTACCTATAGTTGGAGTCACTGTACACTGAGCTTGCTTTTGGCTTGACTGGCTTGACTTTTCCGCATGTTTGGCTCACTGCCTGACTTGTCAGCCCCCTCTGCCCACTGCTCCCCCCTGCCCCACCGCCGTCTGACTGGCTTTTGTGTCCATTTGGGTTGCGGCATTTAGTTCGGAGTCTGTCATGCCTCGCTCACGTTCACTATCTCATTGCAGTCGCTGTGGCAGTCGTCGTCGTCGTCGTCGCCGCCGTTTTGTCGTCTCACTCTGGCTCCTTTGGAAAATCCCCTGAAAATGCTGCTCCCCTCCACTGCCCTGCACTCCCCCCCCACAGCCCCGCGCCAGTCCGTCTGCCTTGTTTGTCAAACAGCAACAGAAAAACAGTTAAATGCCAGTTTACCAGTTAAAATCGGAATCAAAGCGAAAACAATGACACAGTAGCTTTAACAGAGCATTTAGCGAGGGGGGAGGCCGTGAAAGGAGGGCGGTAGCTAGACGGGCCGGCAGAAAGAGAAAGGAGAAGGAGAAAAGGAAAGAGACGGAGCTAAGGGGGAGCGAGAGAGAGCCCAGATACATATACTGGCCAGGTCGACAGGCAAGCAAAGTGAAGTAAGTAGCAGCGGCAGAAAAAAAAATCGTCTAGACACAGACTAGACTCCATAAAAATAATTATTATCGGTTGCAATTTCTACTGCTGCTGCTGCTGCTGCCGCTGCTGCTGCGCTACTCTCCCCTAGCCTCCCCCTCCGACGTCCGCCCCTCCGCATTCCGCAGCTCTTTCGACGCCTCCAAAATGTCCATCCATCCAATCCAGTCCAGTCCAGTCCCACTGACTGAAATCGTTCGTCTCGTCGCTGTCCGTTTCATCTGCCTCACATTACACACCCAGCTTCAGTTTTCTCGGGGTCACACTCAGGGAAAACGGAATTTTCCTTAAAAACTATTTTTTTTATAGTTTAATAAACTTAAGAAATCAAAAACCTCCATAATTTAATTAATTAATGTATTAACAAAATATAGTTTAATAAACCTAGGAAGTCAGAAACTTCCACAAATAATTTTAACTTGCTTCTATATGTGTTTAAATTCAGAGAAATGTATTTAGTTGCTTTGGAATCTCTTTATTTTTATAAAAATATTCTTTTAACCTTTACAAAAATAATTCTCACTTATCTGAAAACCCAATTAAGTTAAAAATGCATTCAGTTTTTAACTTACTGAAATTATTAAAATACATTTCAAGCAATGCGTGTTTTAACATCTTTATGGGATTAATATTCATATACTGACTCAGTTCTCCTCCACAAGTTTTTAAATATTAGGTGAAAATTTCATCTTTACTAAGAAAGATATATTTTAAATCTAATATATATTATTGCAAGTGCTTGTGCATTTACTCCTATTTTATATAAATTTATTATAATACTTAACAAGCAGTTTAGTGGCTTTTAACACCTTTAAAGGATTAATATTCATAGCCTGACTCAGTTCTCTTCCACAAGTTTCTAAATATTCTGTAAAAATTTCATCTTTACTAAGAAATATATATTATAAATCTAATACTTATTATTGCTAGTTCTTGTGCATTTTTTTCCTATTTTATATACATTTATTATAATACTTAACAAACAGTTTAGCGGTTTTTAACACCTTTAAAGGATTAATATTCATATACTGACCCAGTTCTCTTCCACAAGGTTTAAAATATTTTGTAAAAATTCTAACTATACTAAGAAATATATATTTTAAATCTACTACTAATTATTGCAAGTTCTGGAGTATTTTCTCCTATTTTATATACATTTTTTCTTTTGGTGCACCACCTAAATCTCTCCTTTTTCGTTTCACCCATTCAAAAGTTTATTCTTTGTGTTCGTTTCGTTGTTTGTTTGCTAGAGAATGGCCACAGACTCGACCACTTGCCAGTCCTGCATCTCCGGCCCGCCCTTACCATTCTCCGTTTCTCTAGGGTCTCAGGTCTCCGGTCTCCCGTCTCCAGGCTCCTCAGCCAGCATCCCCAGCAGCATCATCATTATCACCATCACCATCGCCATCGCCATCCTCATCATGATGCCATTGCAAGGGGAAACGAAATGAAACGAAGACGGAAACGCGATGCAAACGCAGACGTCCGCTGCAGACGGAATTGAATATTTAACACCAAATCCCCAGAATGTGGCAAATTGCCTTTGATATCCAATTGCTCACTGGGAATAGGGAATAGGGATGCCCCTTCCCCGGAGGAGTTCAGAGGGTAAATCCAGTGTCGATGTCTGTTAGGACCTTTATTAAGTCACTTTGAGTCCTTGGAGAATGTCATTGAAGAAATTGTTACATTTTAAAAGGACTTTTTACTTGGTTTTGTGGGTTTCTTATAACCAATTCATTTTAATGTAAATATTAAGGTTTCTAGAACACTTTAAATAAATTCCATATATAAGCAGGTCCAGAAACCACTTTATCTTATTAATTTATTTTTTTATTCATTTAAAAAGTCGCCATAAATTAATTCTATACTACTTCCAGGCTTTATATTATTATAAACCTTCATCCTCTATATTCTTATCCCATCTCACAAAATACACTTTTTCTTTACATGAATTCCCTTAAATAATCTCTTAATTAATTTACCATTGATGCCTATTGATTTCAAATCTGATCTATTATTCCGCATTATTATTATCCTGGCTCCCTCTCCAGTTATAGCCAGGATAACTCTACCCTACTCACTTATTCACACCATTCAGCTACCGAGGCCTCACTTTGATAACCAATTTATTTAGCTGATTGCCAGTAAAATCAATGCCCGAAAGGTAAACACAAATTGGAGGTGGTCAAGCCGCAAAAGCACCACCTTCTCTGCCGTGTGGGAACCCCCTGATTTCGCTGGCCAATCGGTTTTATGATGAGCCAGACCGATTGTCGAGTGCCGCCGAGTGCAGGGTGAGTGCGAGTGTGAGTGGAGAGTAGTACGAGTGCGAGTGCGAGTGCGATTGCGAGTATTTTTGAACACAATTCGAGACCATAATTACATTTATTGCAATACAAAAGCGCACACGCCGCCAGAGGAGCGGGGGTCTTGGCTGGTGGAAGTTGGTGTCCAGGGGAAGTTTGCCGGACGGAACATGCATTGACAGATGGACAAAAGCTGGGAGGGAGTGAGGAGACATGTCGTCACGCTTCGTCGAGCAGACATGCAGTGGACATCGGACTCTATTCCACGGATATGGAGTAAGGAAAATGCAAACGGAAGGCACTGGAAGGAACAAGCTATATACTAAAAATTTCTAAAATAAAACCTTACAAAATTAGAACACAAAAGCTACCTTTTTTTTATTAATTATTGCTTAATTGTTGTTAATATTCATATTATTCATATAAAATATATGACTATATTTGCAAATCATTAAAAAGAAAACAAAGTCAGCGAATTTCGAGTTGGGAATTATAAGCTCGTGTTAACTAATAGCTGGAAGTTAAGCCAAAATGAATCAATCTTATCTAAAAGCGAATCTATAGTAAGTCTATTTTAAAATTAATCAAACTGAATATTTAAAATGGTATATTCTACAAATTTCTAGAATTAAGCCTTATAAAATTAGTAAGCAAAACCAAAATTTTTTAACTTGTGGTGCTAGATTGTTATTATTCATATAATTGATATAAAATATTTGAGTAAATGTTTGCACAATTATGAAAATGAAATCAGAGCCTTAAATTATAAGCTCATGTTAACTAATCGCTTTAAGTTAAGCCACAGTTTATACTGAGACAAAGTTTTATCTATCCCATGTTCGTTTTAATCTTATCTTAAAATGAATCTTTAGTATGAATATTTTAAAGATAATCAAATTGAATATTTAAAATGATAACTCCTTTTTCTTAGTGCACGATTCACGATAATTGCCACAATTTGCTTGTTGCGTGAATGGACAGACGGAAAAGTGCCTGCGATTACAAAAAAAAGGGGGAAGGTTTCACTCCACTGGGAAAGGGTGCAAAAAGGACAACTTCCGTTGGCTGGACACGGGCACATACATTGCACACACATTGCACACACACTGCATATGGTATGTATGGAGGTAGGGTCTTTTTATCTTATGTCCGCCTTGTGTCATATTTGAGGTGAGCATAAAGCCACTCAACGCCGCCATAAATCAACTGCACTCTGATCTAAGGCTGTCAGCGTGGAGAGACACCAGACAGCGCGACTGAGCGACAGATAGCGACCAAGGAACAACAGAAGTAACAGAACTGAACATTAAGCAAAAGTCGAAGCTGGAAATACCTTATAGATGGGCTTATATAATTTATATAAATATAAGGCCCTGAAAGCCTTGGATATGTTATTATTTTCAGTAAGTTCAAGTAGGACTTGAAGGTAACCTAAATTGGAGTCATCGTAGATCATTTGATAAATAACTTATATAGCCCAATTTAAGATAGGGTTCTATCCCTTAAGCCATAGTAAGTATACCTTATAGGAAGCCACTTTAGGAACAGCGACAATGACGACAAGTTTAGCCCATAACTTTCCAGACGACAAACAGACAACATCGCAGTTGTCGTAGCGCTGATGTTGATGTGAATGTCGATTGCGATGTCTGCTCTTTGGGTCTGGCTCTGGGCCTGCTCATATGTGCCTTTGGATGCGGCTTGGCTTTAGCTTTGGCTATATAGTAGCCTCAGCTCTGGTTCTGCCTGCAACTCGTTCTGGTTCTGGGTCTCCGTTTCTCACACGCGGCGAACAAGGCTTTCCAGGTCGCCGATGCCTTTTTGTGGGAATGCACCTGAGCTTTGGGGTTCGCCTGGTTTTTATTTTTTAGTTTTTTTGTGTTTTGTTTTTGTTTTTGGCTTTTTTGTGCTCTGTAGGAAGTCTTCAGCCGACTTCGACTTTGACTTGTGTCTAGACTGCAGACTGCAGACTGCAGACGGCAAAAAGGAAACAACAGGAAACGCCAGCAGACAACAGACGGGCAGCCGAGGCAGACCTCTTTGACAGCTCAAACAACTAAAACGAGCCGACGACTACGACGACGACGGCGACGGCAACAAAGGCAACTTGCAACCTCGATTGCACAACTGCAGCAGCAGCAGCAACATTGCAGCCGAAACGGCAACATCCAAGATATTGGGCAAACATTGCCAAACTGCGCGAACAATTCTCAGCTGTCAATAATATCTGTCAACGTTGTCGTTTATATTCTAGCTTCTTTTGTTTCCTTTTAACTGAGCTCTCTGTGCTTCCATCTTTTGTATTTGTTTCTAAAATATGTCGTGTGTCTGAGGTTGAGACTATCTGGGGGTAGCCATGGGGTTAGGTTGTGCCAAGGACCAATATAATAACATATTGTCTAGTGTCTTTGAAATATATTTCCTTAAGTTTTATAAATATAGGAATGAGGCCTTTTAATTGATCTCTAAAGAACAAGCACTTCATAGGCCATAATGGTTTCATATTTGACATAAAAAAATAAAATATGCCATGTGTCTGAGGTTGAGACTACCCATGGCTAGTTAGGTTGTACACAGAACTACATATATTAGAAAATACATCACGAAACTGCTTAGTCTAAAATATATTTCTTTATATATATATAAATTTCTTTATTTATATATAAATGTAGGAATAAAGATATTTTTGGGACCTTAAAGATCAAGCTTAGCATTTACGGATTTTTAATTAATTACAATTAATAACGATTAATTTTTAATGATTTCTAAATAACAAGCACTTTCTAGGCCATATATTCCTGCAAAAGAAATTTCCTTATGATTTTATATTTGACATAAAAAAATAAAATATGTCATATGTCCGTCCATATGTCCATACATAGAACTACATATATTAGAAAATATGTGACAAAACTGCTTAGTTTGAAATATATTTTTGTTTATGTTTTATAAATATGGGAATAAATATATTTTATGAGACCTTAAAAATCAAGCTTAGCATTTGAGGCTTTCTAATTAATTGCATTTATAACCGATTCATTTTTAAATGATCTATAAATAACAATAATACCAACAATGGTTTCTAATAGTTTCTTTCATTCTTCTTGACATTGATTAACTAATTAAATACCCGATCACATAGTCCACAAAGAGAAAAAACAGTAGCCACTTGTATTAACTACACACTACTTTTTGTGCCCAGGCGAGTCTGTAATCCGTTTTAGTGAATTAAACAGCTTAATTAGTTTAACTCGAGTCGGCGAGACTGGAGCATGGAAATGGAGAGATTCCGGCCAGTGATTTGGCAGTTAGTTCAGGACATTGCATTCCTGTCTGTCTGGGGGCTTTCCCCCCCACATCTATGTGGCTTTTGGGTGCGAGTGCGAGTGCGACTGCGAGTATCTGCTGCTGGCAGGCAGGCAGGCAGGCAGGCATTTAGTCCGACTTGATGTCGTTGTCGTCGTTGTGTTTAATTATTCAAAACCATGTCATGTCTCTGTATAATTTTATGCATTGGCCAATCCAAGCGCCACGATGGAAATGATGATGATTGCGAATGATGATGATTACCAACGATGATGATGATGATGATGATGATGACGCCTACACAGCGGCGAAAGGGGTAGACGCCAGACAGCTGACACCGAAACTACGGCTACACTAAGGGAAAAATATGAAAAAGTTGCCCAAGAAATTTAAAGCTAACTTGGAAAAATAATTTAACATTCCCTCAGCTAATAAAATAATATATTTGAAAGCCTAATTCAGTCTTAATAAAAATCTAAAACAATGAGCTAGCTTTATATTTGTGTTCAGCATATAATCAATTTTTATTTAGTTAATTTTCTGTTTTAAATTAATGAAAATTGGCTAAGAAAACCCAACTATAAATGGCAACCTTTAAGAATTTTTATTTTGTATAAACTCTTTTTGGAGTGTAAAACTACAACTATCTTTCGACAACGCCACATGTGGCAAAGACAGCAACCGCAATACAGACGGAGACGGGGCGACGTCCGCAGAGGGAAACAGCGGCCAGGGGGCGGGAGTGGGATGGCAAGAGAGAGAGAGAGAGAGAGAGAGCTGGCTGCGCTGGCAAAGTGGCATACCAGACAGTCTGACGCTGTTGGAGCCCACGAACGGCCCCAGCTGCCGCTCCTTCCACCTCCAGTCCCCCTCCCTGCCTCTGGTGGCCAGATCTTGCCGTCTGGACGAGCACAGCGACAACAACAATAATAATAACAATAACAACAACAACAACAACAACAACCATCGACAACGACCACGACCACTGTCTGTGGCAGACCGAGACTATCGAAAACTCGAAATTTATTCGTTGGAAAAAGTTGATTTCTGTCGCCTCCTTTTTTTCTGCACGCTTTTTTTTATTATACATATTTTTTTTGTTGTTGTTGAGCGGTACGAATAGAACTGAGGGGTATATGGGTAGTCAATAAAATGCAATATAAAAAAAGATTCAATGAAAATCTTGTTACTATTACATATTTGTTTTGGATATCTTAATTTATATTTCTATGTAACACTTAAAAACCCCTTAATAATATAACAACCTATTACAAATTGTTTCTGGCTATATTATGATATCCAGCTTTATAACACTTTATAAAAATAAATAAAGAACCCTTCATAACCTTGAATAAAATATTTAAAAAATTACTTCAAAACTTTCCCATATTTTCTGTATATGTTAAGATATATTTCTTTGTAACACTTTATAAAAATAAATAAATAAACCTTCAAAGCCTTTAATAATATATTGTAAAAATCACTTTAAAACTTTTCAATATTTCCTAGATATGTAAAGATATATTTCTTTGTAAAACTTTATAAAAATAAATAAATAAACCTTCATAGCCTTTAATAAAATATTTTAAAATCTCTTTAAACTTTCCAATATTTTTTTTGTTTGCCAATCTCATTTTTTACTTTTATACATACTACATTATATTAATTATATTACATTACATTATATTAATAAACAATTTTTGTTGTAAGAACTGGGAGATCCTCAAGTTCATCACACTCGGCAGCTTCATTTTTACCTCTTCTTCTTTACCAGTTTCACCTCTCTTTCTTTCACTCTCTATCCCTCTTTCTCCTGTCTGTTGGTTGTTTTAACCGTCGCTGTTGGCTTTATATTTCGTTGAAAAAACAAGACGAGAAATCAAAATAAAGAGATGCCCACGAAAATTATGTTAACCAGCCAGCTGTGTTAAAAATCCCACACCACATCTATGTGTGTATATCCCTAAAGCCCCTCGTCCTTCCTGGGATTTTTCTCCATATTTTTATGCTGACAAATGCCATAACGCATAAGGCATTAAATTGTTCAGATATGAAGTCGTTACTGGAACTTCAGATGGCCAATTGTTGCTGGACTTATAAGTATCTTTCATCAGCATTTTTAAGATATTTTTTATAGTAGAATGAGTGGAACATTAATTGAGGTATGAAGTTTGCTAATTAAAAGGATTTTTCAATAATAATAATATCTACCCTTGACTTATTTCAAAGGCTTGTATATAAACAAAAAATCAATATATGTTCAAGATGACTTATGCAAATACTTAAGGATAGTATAGTTCAGTTATTAGCTTTTTATGTAATTGCGAAATTATCCACACATGTTCATATTAATGTAGGTGTTTACCTTATTTTCCAAGCTCACTTAATCATTAGTTATCTTTTTCCCTGTCCTTGCCTGTAATTTTTCAACCTAAAGGCTAATGGCTTCAAGTCTTTTTTTATATATAAAATTTACCTACTCACCGTATTTCTGCCAGAAGGTTTCGCCGCTGCCCACACTCGACTTGGGCTTGGAATTGAAATGGGAGTGGGGATCGGAGTCGGAGTCGGAGATGGAGTCGGAGACGGAGATGGAGTCGGAATCGCCTGGAGAAACCGAATCCCCAACTTCATAAACTTCCGTGTAAAGTATGAACTCCAGTCGCGATCTTGGCGTGCTCGTTGTTGTTGTTGTTGCTGTTGAAGATGTTGAATGTTGCTGCGGGGTCAAAGGTGATGCAGTGGTCGCTGTTTGGGCTGTATCACGTTTGCGTTTAAAAATACGATGCACATGTGGCAATGTAGTTGATGTTGCTGGTTTTTGTGTTGCTTGTGTTGCTGCTGCTGCTGCTGCAGATTGCTGCAACAATGTAGCACGTTGATTAATTTGATATGGCAAATGCATAGACGCGGGCGATGCGGATGCAGACTGCGGCGCGACGCGACAACGACAACGACTACGACAACGAAAACAACAACACCGTGGCCAACAACGATGACGATAATGACGATGACAATAATGACGATGACGATATGGACAGGAGGAGCGATGGCGATGGCGATGGCGAAGGCGAAGGCGCAGGGATCGCCGGTTTGTATGAATATTTGTCTCGGCACTTGGACTTAAGTGGCAATCCGCACTCGATGCTGGTAATTTATTTTGCAAATTTGTGCCAACAGCGAGAGGCTGCTGCTGCTGCTGCTGCTGATGCTCCCTGCTCGGAATTAAATTTAACTTACGCGTATTATTTGCACTATTTACACTGCACAAAATGGCACTAACACTATTTACACTGGCTGCAACACCTGCTACACTCTCACTTTCGACGCCTTTTCCAGTTGCACTCGATATTGAACTTGTTATCGAATCGCTTTTCTGGCATTTCACACAATTAACGCCGCTGGTTATTTGCTTATTTAACTTATCACCGACCGTCGAAGTAGCCGTTGCCCATAGGTAGGCTATAGTATCCTGATCCCTTTCCCGATGCAAGATCCTGGCGGGACGACTCACCGATCTCGGCATTGGCACCGCGAGGGCTGCGGCTGAAACGAAGGCCGGCTGCAGAAGGATGAGCGTCGTCGGCGGTACAGTGGATATGGAGACCAGGACAACGATCACAGCCACTGTCCACCACCACAATGTGCAGCGGGCCCCCGCGGCGCCACTGGCTGCATGCGTGGGGGCCACAGCGTCGTCCGCCGCCGGCGATTGGATTGTTTACGCCGTGCTTTCGTCCGCGAATTCCCCAAATTGCATGCTCAATTACGGTGATAGTAAGCACGATCAATATGCGTTGTTTATAGGCTATAAATAGAGGAAAAAAGAGCTATTAGTTAGGAGTATTTACTTACTATTTTTGTAATTTTTAAATATATTAATATATAGTTTGTATTTATATATATAAATAGTTTTTTATTAAAGGAAATAGGAATCTAAATAATTGAGATCTTATAAGTACGATTTTTAAGGATTAGAAGGTTGCGGACCTTATAAATTTATTCCTAATCTCTGAAGGATTATAGTAGGCGCAAGCTATTTCTCTTAGTGTTTCTATGCTGTGTGGTCGCCCACTTGGCTCTTGTATCTTGTTGCTTTCTTTTCAGTTTTTTTGTTTTTTGTTTTGTTTTTTGTTGCCGTAGAGCTAGCTGCATTTGCTTTTGTTTTGAGCGAGTTCGTCCCCGTGGCAAAAAGTATCCATATGCCGTCCGTCCCACAATGACTCCGCCCGAGAGGCCCCCGACAAGAATATATAGTGTGTGTAGTGAGTCACGGGGCACAGGAGAGCATCGGAGAAAGGTGGTGGAGGACCAGGAGGAGACAGTGTCTGAGCATCGCCCTGTGGGCATAAATAACCCCGAGAGCCGCGGCAAGAACAACAATAATACGCTCGCATGTACAAATGCTTGGGCATTGTTGTTGCTGTTGCACGCTGCGTATGCGTAATATTTTGCAGAAATTTATGTTGCACTTCTTAGCGACTTCGTTTTTATTATCATCATCATCATCATCATCATCATCATGATTATCATGCGGCGACTTCTATATTTAAAGCAGATCAGCAGGAACACAAAGAAGGGTGCGAAAAAGACGGCGATGTCTTCGTTATGCACTTTACTTTCCATGCCCTCCGCCATTTTTCCACAGTTTCCTCACAGAAAAACCAGAAAAAATTACAAGCAACTCATGAAAAATACGCGCTTAAATGAAAACAACAGTAAAATTAATATGACTACTTGAGGTAGAGTGCGAGAGAGAGACAGGAGAAGATTGTGTGAGGGAGAAGGAGTGGGCTATAAAAGGGCGAGGTGGAATGACTTGTTTGTTTTGCGATTTTGGTATACAGTGTAATTCACTAATTGTCTGGAATACAATGCAACTGAACACTGACAGAAACCAAAATAGAAGAAAAGTTAGGTTAGCTTTGGCTGAGACGTGTCAGGTCACGTATTGCGGTGCCGCATTCCGTGAGGCTAAGCTTTTCTTGTTCTTTGCATGTTATTTATGCTTTTTAAATATGAAATTATAATTCCAATTTATATTACATATTTCATATATGTATGTATATTGAACGGAAGATTGGAATACATTTTAAATTGGTTATGGTTGTAATTTAATTACCTGTAGGGAATATACTAAGTAATTTCTGGAAATGATTTCTTCAAGTAGAATTAAAATGTTGCCTTTTCTTATCCAAAAATAATACAATTAATTTCTTATTCACATTAAAGGACTACGTTTTAATGGTCTTTTCAGTCTGGATTCTCTTAAAGTGCCCTCCCCATTTTTGGATATTTATGATAATGCCCCAACAATGTTGCACCCCAATGTGTCAGAGACAGATTGATGCCGCGAAACACAACAACGGCATCAAGATGGATTGTGGAGCCGAATCATCCTCCTCAACTCCAACATCATCCCGATCCTCATCGTCTCCGTCGGCTGTCTGATTCTGTTGTTCGTCCGTTGTCTTCTTTTTTTTGTGTGCCCCTTTATTGAAATTCCTTTCAAGTGTCTGAGGCGATCGTCATCATCCTGCTATAGCTTCGCCACGATCGCCATCATAATCATTAACAACCTTTGCTGTGGTGTTTGTGTTTGATCTGCTTTCGTTGCCCAGACAGGCAGACAGGCAGACAGTCAGACAGGCAGACAGAGGGAGAGACGGGGAGGAGCACTCGACTGCAGCTACTGTTTCCCCTTTTCGGATGCCTCTTGCTCCGTGGCAATTTATTTGATTGCCTCTTCATTTTCCCTTCGCTTCAGACCCCAGACCTTAAGTCGAAATTTATGTTTGCCATAAAAACACGATCTGCGACTCCGAGTCAAAATTAATAAAAAAAGAAGGAAGAAACTACGTAAATCCGAAATGCTAAATGCAAAACAAAAACGAGCCCACAAATGCGGCCATAAAGTGCTGACAAGTGTTTTCTGCTGTCCAACATGCAGGCCCAAAAAAAAGCCTCGCGTGAGTCAAGATCATTTTGAGACAGAGTTTGTTTAGGCCTCTTTTTTGCTGGCACCATCTGGCCTGGGAATGCCAAGCGACTGAAAGGTACGGGTCCGGGATTGCATAAAGAGAAATTACCATACAAAGTCAATTCAGGCCGGAGGAATGTTGCAAATAAAATAAATTGACCGTTGCAGCTGTATAAAAATTAAGGTTTTCTTTATGGACTTTCTGCTGCTAACAATATGAATAAAAAGTGCACTTAAAAGTGCTTTATTTAATTGCTGATGTGGATGGTAGTTCAAGTTGTATTGTTTCAAACTAATTAAAGAACATATACTTAATACATTTTTGTTAAATCGCTATTGGTGAAAAATACATATTATATTAAATAATAATTAAAAATAGCTTGAATATGGACATCCTTAGTGGTCAAAGGAGTGCAGTTTTAAGTGAATGAATACATAAAATATATTATAATAAAAAATAAACCAAAACAAAGGAAAAATATGTTCCAAAGTAATGTTAAATTCTTACTGAAAACTGCTAATATAAAAGAACACTATTTTTATAGTTTAACTATTAAAACACTGCTAATATCATTTTCTTTGATTTTTTCTGCAGCTCCAATTGAAAGATTTCTAATAGCTTTATTCCCCTTTTAAATTCAGTGATTGAATCAATTGAAAATTGCGAATTACCATATCAAAAGCCATTCAGTCGCTGAAAGTCATAAAATAGCAATGAAAATAACAATATCAATATGCAACAACAACATTTCCAGCTCTCAACATAAGCATTTTCTTCTAATTCAAACACATTCCAGTTTATTTTTAAACAAAACGCTAAATTCTTGTATTTATTTTCGTGCCGGCCGAAAAAAAGAATCGAAAACATTTATTTTCAATTTCCAACATTGCTGATGCTGCGGGGCGAAGGAGCGGACGGGGTAGGCGGGAAAACCCAGGAATTTGCATGTAATCGACAGCCGGCGCTGTTATCGATAAAAGCACCAAAAAAGCACCGAGCATTGGCATTTGCATATTCGCAGATAAGCGTGCATGTGTGTGTGATACGAGTACATACCAGAAAGTCGAACGCTCGATTTGACATTGAGCAAACGTAAATTCAAAGAATTCCTCCGGCCCAGGAGAAATGTGTTTTATTTTCTCCTCTATTCACCCAAAAACGAAGAGCAGCGGAGAAGTGTCCTCCGATCGCGTCACAATTATACGACTTCACGCACGATCCGCGACCGCGTGTCACGCCGAAAATATCGAGCACACTAATCGAGGAATTTCACACATGACAAGCAAGTATTTACACTGCACCTCTCTCTCTCTCTCTCATCCGCGTTTGCATCTTCTGCATATTTATTATCATTATTTGATGTTACTTGTGATTATTATTTGTAGGTTTATCCCTTGCGTACCAGAGAAAAAAAGTGAAAAAAATGTGAAACACTGCACAGAACCACTGATTAACTGTTAACTGTTGATTGCACGATTATGTCGGTAATTCCGTTACCATTCGGCATATATATATGTATAGAATATATAGCTTGAAACGATCCGATCTAGCCGCCAACCTGCGCCGCACTGAACTAAATGCGATTTTTTTTCGATATCGCAGCTAACAAAAAAACTGCCCGTTTGTCTCCAATATTTCGCACATTTCGCACACTTTCAGACTGTGAGGCCCGGCGCGGCGTCGGCTATATAGACGATATATATCCCTACACACTTGTCTGGGATATAGACGGGGGTCTGGCGACAGGCGTGCCTTTTATTTTTACCGCTCACAAGACACACACGACACATAAGAGAAATAAGAAAGGAACACAAAAAAAGTCGAGAAAATAGCAAAATTATTTTTGTACTTAAAAATAAATTGAAAAGCATTTTCTTCATCTGTTTTTGCAACACAACGGCCGCATGAAAATCAAGCGTGAAAAGTGCCTTCGGTACGGGCGCCTCCCTGCACTTCCCCCGCACTGTACCTCTTCACTTTCTAGATGTCTCCACTCTCCAAATCTCCCATCTCTGAAGGGCCCACCACCGCCGCCGTAATGCAATGTTGTTCTCTTCGAAGATCGAGAGCGCACTGCCTCCTCCCCGCCTCTGTCTGCGTCCGTCCTCCTGTCTGGCCCTCTGCTCATTATTTTTTTCGCTATCTTCGGGAGAGATGCGGCATCGGCAGCGAGTAGAACATAACAAGCGGTTCCAAAAATATACCCCATCAGTGGGGTAGAGCAGGACGAACAACAACGCACAGCCCAAAACACACAAGCAGCATAATTTTTATTCAAATAGAGAATAAGAATGTTGCGGAATTGTTGCACAAATAACGGTGCCGGCAGGGGCCGAAGGCACGAAGCGCCAAAACGGTAAAAACAAAAATACAAAATTTGGTTGGGGGAGAGTCGAATGGGGAATACTCTACTCGGACTTTAGCCTTGAATTTCTACGTAATTATAAAGTTCTCTATTTAGTTTTCTCTATTTGTTTTTAGAAATCTTAAGGAGATTAGATTTTTAGCAAGTGTATTATATATTTTAATAATACATTTTTAAATGTATTATATTATATATATATATATTCTGGTTCTAACGACTATGGTTAAGCTTTAGCTTTAGTATTTGAAACCTTAAAGAAAGGCATCACAAGATCCCAGTAATCTGCCATATTTACGAGAAACAAACAAAGCCTGTCCCAAAAATATCACAAAAAGGAAAGGAATAAAATCAAAAGGAGTGCGAATTAAGGGGCAAAGCTGTGTTCTTTATGCTCTCGAGGATGGGGTCTATGTGTGGGGATTCTTGGGCTATTTTCAGACCCATCTGAATCACTCGCCCTCAACCTCAGCCGATCCTCTCGCTTCCTCTCTCACCCTTCCCCAGTCCCTGTCTCTATCTACAACTCCCCGCGAAAAGAACAATGAGCGCTGAAAAATCTTTCACTCTCAGAACGAAACCAAAACCACACAAAAGTAACGCCTGGCCCAAAAAAAGAGAACATTTTGCAATGTGAAAATTGCATGAATTAGAAATAAAAAAAAAAAACACGTGGAGGATAGAGGAAGCGGCTGCTACGGCTGCTGCTGGTGCTGCAGTTGATGATGATGGAACTGTGGAAGGAGCTGCCAGGCAAAAAATCCACTCAGACGAAAGTCCTTAGACTTTGCATTTCGGCAAATATAATGCACAACGGGCGGTGCGGCGGTGGGCGGGAAGGCGGTGTGGTTGGGAAAATCAGGAAGTTGCCACTGCAAGATGCAGGCGCAGGAAACTGCCAGACGACGACGACTACGACGACGACGACGGCGCCGATGGCTGACTAAGAACAATGCCGGGACACAAAAAACAAAATAAACCCGGAGAGAAAACTAAGCAAACTTGGTGACGGCGATGAAAATACACGGAAAAGCCTAAGACTTAATTCTGGGCAAAAAAAAAGAGCTTCTAAGGTAGGCTTTCATAAGTTCTCACAATTATAATAAAAGCTTTATAAGCTTAAGATTTGAAGATTTTAAATTTAAAAAGTAGTACATTTAAACATTATAAATACTACCAATATTTATTACAAAATAATATTATAAAGAACCGTCTTTGTTAAATTTTTTCCAGTGCCTCCGCAGAAGCAGCTACATCCAGCCTCCTAACAACAATAATACATAATTACAATAAAGAACTGCACTTTATGCGACGGCGCCACTACAACAACATCATCCACGTCGCACATGGACGTGGAAAATGCAATCAGCGAAACTAAAACTAAAGGAGCTTGCTGAATGCCTCAGCTGCCAAGGATCTCTGGATCACTGCACATTGCCAGTAATTTGATGGTGCTGTTCTATTGTTGAGCCCAGGCGATATTATGGTGAAGGAGAGAGTATGGTTATTCAGTGCATTTCTCTCAATTATTATTGCTCGATTGTTGTGGACCGAAAAAGCATGAAAAGAGAGTTCTAACAAATTTTTATTGCAGGTATATTGTTCTGTCTGCGCATCGGTGCGTATACGTAATGAAAGTTAATGGAGTCTAATAAAATATATAACTTGAGTTTGCATTTTTACTTCTTATTAATCATTGTTTTTATAATATTTATTTATCACTTATATATTTATATATATTCCGTTTATTTGTACAAATTGTTTACAGCTTCTAGTTTAACTATATTTAATTCATATTATCCGAAAACTAAAAATCCTTAAGCACACAATAGGAATTCCCAATCCTAACAGAGTCTAACTGGGCCCACTGGACACTGGCAATGTCTGAAACAGCTCTTGCTTGTTTTTATCAAGATCTTTGTGTATTTTTTGGCATTAAATTATTTTCTGATATATTAGATTAACTAGGGACGCCTTGACCTCTAGCATTTTTGTAGTTACGCATTTATTTGCATATCAATCCATTTATTTTTAGCCTCCCGATAATGTAATTCTTAAACGGATAAGCCCTCTGTATATCTACACACTGGCGGCACCCTTTTACCCAAAACTTGATTATAAAAAATGTACAAATATTGATTTCTTGTTAGTTCAAACTTAGTTTTAAAACTGACCCTGACTTTGGCGTCAACTTTAGCAACATTTTTTCCGCCAGAATAAAAAAGTGCGCTGGTGTGGGGAGGAGGAGAAAAAAACAGAGACGAAGCCCAGTGAGAACCCGTTGAAGGTTGTGCATCATTAGAGCGCTATCCTGGCGCCAGTTGACCAGACAGAGACTTCCTCCGTGCCCCTCCCTGTCTCGGCTTGGCAGTTGCATCCTGTCCCGCTGCTGCTGCTGCTGCAGCCTCAACTGGCAGTCACGTCATATTGATTGAAATTTAAAATGCAAATCACTTAAAGCGTTCAATTTAATCAAATTATTACAACAACGAGCTGGGAAAGCATGGAAAAACTAGAGGAAAACAGGCGAGGGGGGAAGGGGAGGCACAACAAGTGGGCAAGCAGAACAGACCACAGCAACAACGCTGGGAAAACAGCGACAAGTCATTTTCCACATTTTCCGTTTGCGGTCACTCGAGGAGACGCCGTCACCGAGGAGCTTTTCGGGAAATCGGAGTGCGCGGTGGGGAAAGGGGGGTTCCGGGTGGCTAGGAGAGCGGGAAGGAAGCGCGCCGGCCACACGAAAACGTGTCTATTAAAGTGATAGCCAGGCCTGGACATAGTCACTTCTGGACATGGACATACACTAGAGAAAATATAGCTACGAATCTCCTTCGATTTGATATTTAATTTTAATTTTTAAATGTAGTTTTATATATTTTAAGAAAAGAAAATAAGAAAAATATAATATATATAATATATAATATAATAATAATAATAATAATAATATATTGGTTTAAAGTTCATAAATTTCAATTAACTTACATATTAATGTACGCTTTACATCCTTATTTTATTTATTTATATTAATTTATTTATTGCTTAAATATTTATTTCTTTTTATTTACTAGGTAGAAATATAATTATTATCTAATCTTAACAACTGCACTTAAAATCCTGATATCTAAGAGAGTTCATGTTTCTAAAAAGGTTAAACGTATTTTTATGGGCCTATAAAATTATAAGTTTTCAAATAATATCTATAAATAAATGCAAACAATTTATACTTATGAAGAAAAAACAATTAATTACAATTCTCTTTGATATTTTTGCTGAGTGCACTGTGCTAGCGAGTAAACACATTGCCCTGACATCAACAACAATGTTGCCAATGCTAATGTTGTCCAATCTAGCAACCCCTTCCACGGTTCCTGGACACCGCCATTGCCGAGCCCCCTTCCCTCCTTCTAGAGCGCCCCTCCTCTTTCTGGGCGGTTGCTGTTGGCTTAATTAAATTGTGGTTGCAACTTGCGAAGCGAAGCGCGTACACAAAAATCACACACAAAACGAGAACAACAACCGTGCCGAGAAGCGAATGCGGTTGCTACTTTATGATGGTTTTTCTAGCTGCGGTTCTGGGGTTGTGGTCCGCTTTTAATAGGCCCTTTTTAGCACTGGACCCCCTATATGTTTTTGGACTGCTACGGCTGGCAAAACATGAATTCGAGCTCAGGTGGTGCTCGTTGTGGGTTGTCTGCTTTGTCACTATAAGGCCATGTACCTATTTTCTTTTTAAGAAACGAATTTAGAATTAGATCTTCTCCTCCCACTTCTGAGATAGATGGCTTTTTTAATATCCAGGTACCTTCAAGGCCTCGGTGGCGCAGTTGGCAGCGCGTAAGTCTCATAATCTTAAGGTCGTGAGTTCGAGCCTCACCCGGGGCATGTACATTTTTTTTTTACTTATTCTCTGATTTTTATTTAAGTTATTATTGTAAAGTCAAGTTTTCTATTTTTTTATTCTTTAAACAAATCTCGATGGTTTTGTTTGCCTTTAAGGTCAAGTCCCATCCTATTACTAAGAACTTCTTTGCTTGTTCTTAAAATCTTTAAAACCTATATTATCAAATTATTACTATATAATTATGTTGGTATACGTTGTAAATTCCTTAAATATTGCTATATTCAAATAACCCTTTTCATATATTAAAAGGGTAACTTGAAGTCGGCTTAGCTGAACTTTAATAGTATGCAGTGTTGCTCTCATTATAATCTGTAAACCACAGAAACGCCACATTAACAACAACTACAATGAGAGCTGCAAAAAACGTAATAATGTTTATGAACATTATGACGCTGGTCACATTATGCATAAATCTAGTTAACAAAGCCAACAAGAACAACAAAGCCGCTAACAGCAATTAAGATAACTAGGGAAACAACACTGTTAACCCTTGCTCTTCTTCTTTTAAATTAACAGAAAAAATAATGAAAAAACCTTTTCTGAAGTGAATTCTATAGAGCTTTTTATAAAAATTAACATAAATATTTGCATAATATATTAATTGGTTCTTAAGATTAAATATAAGTGAAGAATTGGAAGTAAATTTTTATAAAATAAGCATAATACAAAAATTTATATAAGCCTGCTATTAAATTAATAATTGATTGTTTTATTTACTAGCAAATATTTATATATATAATATAT
>VNKC01001981.1:0-13547 GCA_008042775.1 Drosophila pectinifera
TCTGCAGCGTGGACAAGTTGCTCCAGATGCTGGGGCGGCTCTGCTGGAGCAGCTTCTTGGCGTGCAGGCGACGCCTCTGGTCTGGATGGGTAGAAAACGGATTTAGAAACACTCTTCCGCGGGATTAGGCACTTGAAATTCACTGTGAAAGCTGTCTAAGTCACTCAGAATTCTTCGGCAATGTGACTCAGCTGCGGCTTGCCGGCTGACTGAGCATCGAACAGCTGGTTTTACAGTGGCTTTTAATATTTTCTAGCATACTTTTAGGCCGCTGTTTTCCATATGTTAATTTTAAATAATTAACATTTTAACGGCGAATATATTTTCCGATTCGCTGTTAAAATTTTTCAAAAATTGATAAGGGGTTCTATCTTGGGTTTTATTTAGTTAATTAATCTGCATACTGAATTTTGAAATTTGAAGTAATAAAATGTTTGTAAATTTTTGACAAACGCCTATTTCTCACTCACAGTACTATTTCTCACCCAATAGTAAACTGTTATAATATATAAATGCACCGACTAAATCGGCCTGCTGCTCCTCTCTGCGTGCCTGGTGCATACAATCTTGAAGTTGATAAATTTCATCTGAAAAATCTCAAAATTAGGGAGTTATTGCTGCCTACAGTGGAGCAAATGGTGAAATACAAAATATTTGATTATGGCTAATAGAGAATTTCTGCGAGTGCAGCCGAGGGGCCGGCATAAAATCTATTTGCCAGACTGAGTTTTGGCCAAAGTATGAGCATTTATGCGACTCTGTTTGTTTTCCTCCTGCCCCTGTCCGTGTCCCTTTCCCTCTCCCTGCCCCGCCTCCAGCCGGGCACGGCAGCAGTTGCCAAATTCAATTGGGCTAACTTTTTGCGGCTTAGCGCCTTTGACATTCTAACGCAAGTGCTGATTCTCGACCTTTTGGCAATTCGATTATCGGCAGAGCCCCCCTGGGTCCCGTGGGATGGCGGGTGAAGGTGCGTTCCATTCAATTAGAGCGAGGGCCGACAATCGAATCCGATTCGGTTGGTTAATGCCTGCAACATAAATCTCCATTCTGTGGCGGCAATTAAAATTTATCTTTAATTGGTTGGGGCAAGTCCTGGCAGCACTGACTTCTTGAACTTTGCCAGTCTTATCGCTGCCGGAGCTGGAGCTGGAGCTGGAGCGGGAGCTGGCGCCCAAATCGCACCGGGGAGCGTGGCGCTCGGCACACCTGCCGTTTAAGCCAACTTCTGAGCACACACACATGGCTGCCTGGCTGTGGGGCTGTGGGGCTGTGGGCTGCAAAAAGGAGCAAAGTGTAATTCGGATTTAATTGCCTGTTAACACGCACTCGCGCATAGCGGGCACGACCGGTAACAGCTCGTAAAAAACGCCGCGCGAGGAGGCAAAAGGGATACATGGACACTGGGGCAAGCCGAAACTCAGATGCTCTGTCCTCCTCCGGGCGGAGCTCTCCACAGGGCTGGAAGGGAAAGGGTGTAGCCTGGACAGCCTAAGGCCGTCGCCGGGTTACACCAGGGGACGGGGACGGGGACGGGGACGGGGACTATGTTAAGCACGAAGTGAACAGCTCGTAACTCAAGCAGCAATTGTACCAACTCCCAGGTAGCACCTGGCTGGCTTGGATTGCCGCTCTGGCTGGAACCAGACCGGGCTTAGCTCCTAGGCTTCTGAGGCGGAGTTGCAACTAATCAACTTTCCCAACTTTCGCCGATAAGCTGCCCGCGAAAATGCAGAAACATTTTTATAGGCGACTCTCTGTCCTTGGCTCTGGCACTGCTGGCTCTGCTCTGTCCTCCTGACGCTCCTCCTGCCTGTCGTTCCGAACGGCTTCCGAATGCTTTGAATAACTATTAAATTCCCCCCAGCCGCCGTCCGTGGCCACAACGCAATAAGGATAGCACCAAGCACATCAAGATCCTGCCGGATACACCACCGAGCCACCGAACCACCGAGCTCACATGTGCCCGTACGGACACGGACTCGGATACGGACGGAAAGAAGTGCTGAACTGTGCATAAAGCGCAGATAGACACGGAGATATGTGGCAACTGACATTCATTACGACATAAATTCGTTTAGTTGCTTGGACCCGGACCAGGCCCGGACTAGGCCCGGACCCAGCACTGGGAACTGAGATAAGACGGAAATGCCGATGCTCCCTGCTCCAGATCTGCACGCAGCACGGCGCAGAGAGCCGTAAAGTAAGTGCGGTCTTGCCCCTGCAACCACGTGCGCCTCCTTTGCATGCGAGTAAATGAACAATCGGCCAGAGCCAGTTGCAGGTGCAGGTGCAGGTGCAGGTGCCAGTCCATGAGAAGTGCTCTGCGGCGTGTCCTGGCAACCGGTGCAGGGTGCAGGGATGTGTGTAATTTAATAAGTTAATAAACACTTGGATGACGAGCAGCCTAGCAGGTCCGGAAATATGAGTTGCCTCACAACGTGGAGGGAGGGGTCATGGGCTAGCTCAATGAGTCCGATCGATTGAGGCCTGGCTCGTCCAGCGTTGGGGTCTCTCCACAAATCACTATGGCTGCTGGCCAGCAGGGTCAGCAGCTGCCGGGCGACTGATTGAGTGAGCTGCCTCGAGGCTGCGACAGCAGCAGTCAGCCGAAGCATCCAGGTCAGCGATGCCACATACGACCTGGACCCGGTCGCATTCCCTGGCATTGCCTGGCATTGCCTGGCATTCCCTGGCACTCCCTGGCATTGCCGGCGGAGCCACGTACGTCCTTAACGATGAAAACATTACACAGTTTTGCCTAATTGCCCACTTAAACGTCAGTTAAGGCATGCACCTAAAGATCCCCGTACACCTGTACCTGGTTACGTGCACACACGCACAAGCACACGCACACTCACTGGCACTCCACCTCCACACTCCGCCGCACTCCGCTGTCAACAGTGTTGCAACAACAATGACTCGGGCTCGAGCGTTTTGTAAACAAATGAAACAATTAATTTGATTCCACTCTCCAGCCAAATCCTATTAACTGCAACGTAAAAGAAATGCTTTCTCCCTTAAGTGTGTTCGCATGTCGGCATGTCGCTGTGTGTGTCGTGTGTCGTGTGTGTGGTGTGGTGTGCGGCGTGTGGCGTTTGTGTGGCGCTGCCACTTCCATGCATACTTAATTTGTCAGCTTGGCGCAGGTTTACACCCATTTTAGATACCGTTAACTAACTAACTGTTGCGTCCAACCCGCTCCCTGGGCCCTGGCTTCTGGGGGGGAGGTCCTGCCTGCCCGCCTGCCCGCCTGCCATTAACGCTCTACAAGATGGGGTTGCTGCTGGGTCTGGCTCTGGGTCTGGCTCTGGGTCTGGCTCTGGGTCTGGAGCTGGTTCTAGGTGGCCGTGCTGAATTTATGGCCGCTCACATATGGCGCCGCAAGGTGTTTTCATTTAAATTTTAGGACGGCTTAAGACAGGTCGAAGGAAGCGCCTCAGTACCCAGCCAGAGCGGCGGAGCAGTTGAGTTATGCATTGAAATTTAAACTATGCATGTGCTCAGGGCTCAGGGCTATAACGCACTAGAGTAGGAGGAGGAGGAGGAGGAGGAGCCGGGGCTGTCCTGGCAGGTGAGAGGCAGAGCTAGAAGCTGCAGGGGATGGGCGTCAGGCCACGCGACTCGCGAAAGTTACTTCCTAGCCTGACAGTTTCGAGGCTGTGTGTGTGGCGTGTGTGTTTGTTAGTGTGGTAATTAGAAAATTTTATGTGATTACTGGCTTGTACATACTCACATTCATAGTACTCGCAGGACAAGGGACCACGGGGCGGATGGATGACAAAAAGAGCGACACAGTAGCCAATGAGGAGAGAAAGTACAAAAGCGCCTATTAGAATATTAATGGAATACTAAATATAACGTCAAGAGTGTGCCGTCACCCGAACGTTACCCACTCCTCATGTGACACTCCACTCCACTCCACTCCACTCCATCCGGAATGGATCTGCGGTTACTAAACTTGAACCCATTCAGAGCAGCCCCAAGTGAAAGGGCTAAGCTGGCGTACTCAACCTGCCCTCAGCTGCTGGGCATCAATGATGCAGAGGGGGAAACTCCGCACGGAGGAGGTGGACAAGGGACAGAGGCCAGTGCTGCGTCCGTTAATTGGGGGCCCTGCATTTGGCTAGATGCACTCTCTCAGTGGAGTCGCAGCAGCAGCAGGAGCTGCGGCGGGGGAAGCTTTCAAATCGCAAAGCTCCCTGAATCGCGTGGCAAGCTCATTTTCGGCTCAAAGCAGTCGCAGGGCAGAGGGTTCTTGGCTCGGAGAATAACTCAATTTGCCAGCCCGAGGAGTCCGTCGTGTGTCGTCGTCGTTCCCGTCGGTAACTCCCACAACGCCAACGCCAACGCCAACGCCAACGCCAACACCAACGACGACTTGGCCCGGCCTGAGCCTGAGGCCGAGTTGGAGTCGAAGGCCGCCAGAGTCCCGTCATCGTCAGCGCCATCGTCACGGCGGAACGGAGCGAAGCGAAGCTGAGCGGTTAGACGCACCCACAAGGCACTTGAAGCGCTGTTCAGTTCGATTGAAGTGGCGACTAGAAGAAGGCGTTAACCAACGAGGAGCACTCGGCTTGAGCTCCTCGTTTGAGCGCTTTGGCCGTAAAAAGTGCGCACAATCCCAGCCGTCGAATAAAAAATCCGCATGTCCAACCAATTGCAGGGACAGGAGTCCGCTTAGCGTATCCCGTGTCCTGCCCGCTCCTAGATTGCCTCCTAATACATTTAGATTTAGATTTTAGCTTAGATTTAGAGTTAGTTTGCTGTTTATGCCATGTATTTCTCATTAAGTATCTTTGCTGTATTACAATATATGTGATATATATATATAAAGACTTCGTATATCCACTTTCCGTACAAACATTACGTCTCCTAATCGTGCTAAAAAAAATGAATCAACAACTAAAAGCGCTTTCATTATGTTTACATACATATACATTTATCTATTTATCTAATTATTTATTTCTTTATTTATATTATATTGTATTTTATCCATTGTATTTTATATATTTATATATATCTATATATCAGTGTACTCGCACTTGACAAATTCAACGGCAACGTCCAGTTCAACTCTATTAGTATTCATATTTGTATCCATAGTATCCATATTTCTGTATTCGTATTCATGCTGATATCCGTATTGCATTCGTGTGAGTGTCTCGTCTATGTAATATTACACATGTATAGGTATAAATAGCTCTTGCGATTCATTGGATGATATTTCATTGTCTTCGTATTTGTATAATTACTGGGGATGCACTAGATATGCCGATCCTTACCGATCGTTAGTCGTTGCGAGATTATCTACACGAGAGTTCGATGGCGAGTTCCTCCGCTGAAGACTATTGTGGGGATGGCCTATGTACATTACCTCTGGATCTGGATCTGGCTCTGGCTCTGGCTTTATCTCTGGATCGTGACTGTTGTAGAGTTCCGGGCTCGGCAGTTGCACTGATCCAGCATCCAGTCTAAATAGCTGGAAGGACTCAACTGGGGTGGGTGTGTGGCTGCCTTTGAACTCGAGTCTCGACTGGATTACTATTAGGCGTAGGTTCGGTTCCCTTGTGTAAGATATGTAGCTATAGTATATGCCTATGAAGGATATGCCTATGTCTCTGTATTGCATATAGTATATATACTAGTACACAACATCCAAGTGTCTAAGAAGCTCTTGATTTTGTTCTTCGAATTCTTCGGGTTCGTCTCCCTGTCGCCCTCCGGGTGTGTATGGGTGTAAACGATGCCTGGATAATCATATGTCTGTGCGCAAGTGTCTGCCACTAAGTAGGTAGTTAGTTATACTCTCTATGTTACAGTTAGCGTATAAATAATTTAACATCGGGCTCCGATCCTCCAGAGCAGGCCGATCCTAGTAGGGGCCAGCTCTCCTTCCTCCGGCGTGCATGTCCCCGTCCCCTCCATTCCCGTCTCGAGCCTCGCTGTGGGACGTGGACGCGGACGACTGCCAGCGCTTGCCGCCGTGCAATCATCTGCAGACGGTCGAGTCGTCGCCGGCACAAATGGAGTGCGGCGCCGCCAGGAAGAGCTTGCCGTTCGAGCAGGCGCACAGCTGGAAGACACGATGCATGTGATCCCGGCTCTGGGCAGTGCCCAGGATGGGGGGCTGGGCCGTGCGCAGGTTGGGCATTAGGATCTTGGAGGACTCCAGACGCAGCTGCAGTGCAGGGACCGGCAAGGATAAGAGAACAAGACAGGTGACGGGTGAGGTTGCAGCGCTCCTGCCAACACCGACTCCAACTCCACATCCCACTCCCAATCATACTTACGCTTCCGTCGAGGGCTCGGAACTTGACATCCTCCAGGGCCACGACTTCAATGCCTCCTGCCCGGGACTGCAAATTGATGTCCTTGGCCGCCGTCATCTCCAACTGGCGGGTGGGAGACTCGAGTCTGTAATTAAATCAGGACAGAGGCACCGCGGTTAGTGGATCCATACCGGGCAGGCCCAGGCTATCCCTCGGAATGTCTGCCTAATGAAACGGAAAGTCCGCTGGGTTCCCCGTGTTCTGCTGATTTAAGAACATTGCAATTTCAATTCGAAACCGCCGCCATCCATGCATCCCACCTGGTGCCTCCTGGTCGCCACACAATTTGTCATTTCCACGAACCAACACAGGCAGCTATCACCAAATTTGTCAATGAAAATGTTATTACAAGCCGCCGATCCTGTTAATGGTTCATATGTACAAACAGGACTCCGCACTGGACGCAGGGACGCCGAACAGAAGGGCCGATGGCCAGGCAGTGGCAGGTTGCATAATGCAGCGGCTGCCTACCCTGACCAATCCCAGGCCCAGTCCCAAGCCAGTCCCAGTCCCAGTCCCAGTCCCAGTCCGATTCCCGTTCGGCGTTAGCCAAACAGGAAAAAAGGTCTGGCCCCTTTAGCGCTTTTTAATTCACTGCCGCCGTTTGTGTACATTCAGACAAATGTGTATAAATATTTTCACTCCCCGGGCAGGCCCGGGTCCGGGTTCGGGCTCAGTGAGCTGAATAGCGACACCTCGTAAAGAGGCGGCTCCTGGCTCTGGCTCGGGCTCTGGCTCGGGCTCGGGCTGGGTGCAGGTGCAGTGCTGCCCACACTTGACTGCCTGTTGTGGGCTCTTGTTTTTGTTTTGTTACCGCAAAAGGTGACGTTGACAGAGGCGCAACTGAACGCAAGTGAGTGTTTGCTTTTAATTTTTTATTTCTCAGATTTCCCCAAGCCGAGTCCGTGCCCGTGCCCTGCCCTGCCCGTGCCTGGACCTGCGCTGGCTACGAGTTCCTGCAAAATTTATTACAGTCATTGAATTTCAACACCGCACAGAGAGTGCACCGCGCGTGGATGCAGCAGATTGGCTTTCGATTTCATTTACTTTAATTGGCCACGGCCTGGTAGCGGACCCGGGATCAGGGCCAGAGTCTGGCTAGTACTCACCTCAGCTCCCGGCCGGGCTCGGCCCGCACATGCGGCGTCTGCACGGACTCCCGGAAGACGGCGCCGCCCTCGCCGTCGATCCGCAGGGCGTGTGCTCCGATGGTGACTTCATTCCGGTTCACGGAGAACAGGCTCCGGCCATTGGTGTCGTTGATGCGAAAGCCCGCAGACAGGCACTCGAACTTGTCGTGTCCCAGGAATAAATGATTCTCAATCAAGCCATTCGGGTCACGTGTATTGATTGAAAAATTACGTGATGATTCTGTCCAAGGAGTCGCGGAGACATGGAAACAGAGAGCGGGAGAGATGAGACACGTATTAGGAGGAGCTCGGTGGAGAGGAGGGTTGTGTGACGGGGGAGCTGGGCGAAATTAATCCGAGTGTTTGTATGACAAATGCGGGTAATTTTAGCAGTAATTGCAATATAAATAAGTAAACACCACCACAACGCACACACGGCGCCCGGCCATGCAGATGGAGGCGGTGCTCGGTGCTCGGTGCCTGGTTAAGATAATAAGAAGACGCCGGCCACGGAAATCAAGTCCCTTGCCTTCTCCGCCGAAGCCATCGCTCTCGGCTATCAGCCGGCAGCCATCACCTATCAGCCATCGCGCGCACCGGCTGCCTCCGACCTGGGCTCACATCTCCGCCAGTCGGCGTCCCCACTCTCCGTCTACCCACTTCCGCGTGCGTGTCTGCGGCTGCTGCTGCTGCTGCTTATCGCTGCGGGAAATACTGGCTGCCCGAGAACCTCCGCTCCGCTCGGGCGCCTCGCTCCCTGCTCCTTGATGGCGTTTTCCTGTCAACACATGCAGGACGAAGGTCCCTGGGCAATCGCATCCGTCTTCTTTGGCCGTGCTTTCATATGGTTTATCTGTAATTGTACATCTTGGCTGGCAGGCCACAGGAGCGGAGGAGCAGGACCACGATCTCATTTGCCGACGCTTAGCGTCTCTGATTTCCTGCCTCACCTTCGTGTTGATACCTCGTATCTGCTGATTTATGTCTTGACTGGCAACGGCACACATTTGTCGTTGTCGTTGTCCGTGTCCTCGTCCTCGTCCTCACCCTTGTCCGTGCCGTCGCCCCCACCTTGTCCATGAATGTTTAAGCTCGGCGCACTGCCCTCCGGCGCAGGTGAACAAATGGGCCAACGCTCCTTGGAGGCTGCATAATAGCGGCGAGTGCAGTTCATTAAACATGCGCTGGCTGCCATTCAGACCAGTCACCGTCGCCGTCGCCGTCGCCGCCCGTGACTTTGACATTTGCAGACCAAGTTCAGCGATGGCCGGACCCGGACCCGGACCCAGACCCCCGAGCGAAGCCGAGCCCCAATCAGCTCACGAGCTCACCAGCTCATCAACTCATCAGGAGCGTGAAAAGTAGAAATTTATGAAATGAATATTAATGGCCGGGGAGCCGGGACTACGTGTGTGGGGATCGGGGTGTGTTTGCGCCTAATCGAGGGCCCCTGGCGGGGCTTTCGACACCACTCACCTATGGAAATGGGCTGGCCGTGCCGCGAACGGATTGTCGAGGCGCGCAGCATGTCCATAATTATCGCTTGTCCCGTCAGCTGTATGCCGCCGGGCACGATTTTGAGCTGACCCATGCCCTCCTGGAAGAGGCGAGGAAATCGAAGAGTTAGTTAGCTGGGAAGGCGGGGAGAGAGAGAGTCTTCAATTACCGTTGAGAACTCCATCACCTTGAGTATCCAGAGGGTGAGCACGAGGTTGGTGATAATGAGCAGCATCAGCAGCAGGAGCAGCGTGTACAGGCACTTCTTTCGCCAGCCGATGAGGCCCAGATACGTCTCGATCCCGCCAACGAAGCCCACGTCCACGTTGGACCTCGTCCCTGTTGCGGCAGCGGCGCTGCGTGCTCCTGCTCGCTCGCTCCGTCCAGTGACATGGCCGTGGCCGTGGCTGACCGTCGCCTTGCCTGTCGTAGCTGCTGCCGTTACCGTCGTCATGGCGCCCCCGCCGCCGCCCTTGGCCGGGGCAGCTCCAGAGGCACTGGTGTGGTGTCCGTTTCCGCTTGCGCCGCTGGTACTGCTGCCTGTCATTGGGCCAGGGCCAGGACGGTGGGTATGCGAGTGAGGAGCTTTGTTGTGGGGCCGCTTGGGCGTCGTGCCAACCGAGAGCCGGTGCTGCTGCCTGCCCTCTTCGGTGGAGGCGGTGGAAGGTGCCGGCAGTCGCCGCAAGGTTGGTGCGAATTCAGTGCTGTCGCCACTGCTGCCACCAGCCAACATCGCTGCAGAGCTCCTGTGCCGCAGCTAGTGGACGCCGCTGGACGCCGTCGTCGCCCAGGAGCCGGTCATGGTTGTCGAGGTTCCCGATCCCTGTTGAGTAACCGTCAAAGGTGAAATATTAATGTCACAAGCGGGTCACTTGACTTCTTTGTCACCAATTGCATCCGACCAGTTGGCAGAGGCTTTGTGGACTATCTGACTATCTGACTATCTGACTATCTGACTATCTGACTATCTGACTATCTGACTATCTGTGTATAAATATATATTCCTCCGAAAGCAAAAAAAGCACTTGCTACCCCATGGAGCGCTGCCAGCAGCCAATATAAAAGCTGAAAAATTCAGCGAAAAAGGAAAACGAAAGCGGCATTTAAAATAAAACGACTGCTGTGCCCATTGTGATGTTCTTTGAGTGTGGTTGGAATGCGGTTACTTCCAATCCCACTCAACGCCATCTCTCTGAGTTTAAATCCAGGAAAGCTGACATTTCAATGGACAATACCTGATTAATGCATTTTAATGAGCCTGAGCCCGGCGGGGATCAAGGCTGTAACCAAAATCGCCAAACCTTCCTCATTTAGATGTTAGACTTGGTGGTGACCTTAAGCGGTATTCGGAAGGAACAAGTGGGCGCCCAGCTGTCAGACATTCTCTGGATATATTTGATGCAATATTATTCCTCTAAGAGATCAGTATTTGAACATAAACTTTCACACTGTCCATAGTAACTTGTAAGTAAAAAATAATAAGAACTGATTTACCCGAAAACAGGGGAGGAGTCCTTTCAAATTGAGACGAGAGCTGGGTATACAATAACGAGCAGATGTCCCTGTCTGGACCCTGGATGACTTCGTATTTGGATACCCATAAATCTGCCCTGCAAGGGTAATGTCTGGACTGTGGACTGCGACTATAAAATATGCACCAGGCTGTTGCAGCCAACAGAGTTGCCTCAGCTTCAGCCCAGCTCCCAGCTCCAGTTCGGGCTCCAACTGTAGTTGCAACTGCACCAGTTGATGACTTTAGTGGCGTCAGCTGTTGGCGACTTCACACGTGCAGCTCTTCAATTATGCATGCCTGCAGCTACGTACATTTATGTGCATGCAGGTGGATGTGGATGTGGATGTGGATGCGGATGGGGATGGGGATGGCGATGGCGAGGCGGATGGCGAGGCGGATGGCGAGGCGGATGGCTGTGTGCGGGATGCATTTACATGCATGAGCCAGCGAGTGTGTGGGCTCGGTGTACTTATTAAACCATTCTGTGAAAAGAAATCATAATGAATAAAATAAAAAGTCATAAATGAATAAATTATGGACTTTTTGCTCATGAGGCTCATAAAATAAATAAATAAATGAGTAATTCTAGCGCAGAGCAAGTAAATTATACAGCCAACCTGCTGTCAAAGGTAATCAGTTGAGTACTGGCTTTAAGGGACCCACTCTACCTACAGCAAGTGGACCTGGTCAAGCTCACCTCTCGGTGTGTGGAGAGTGAGCTAGCCCGAACCACTGCTAGGGGCGATCCGAGTGTCTATAATTAGGCTCCACTGCGTCCGACTGGCCGTCAATCTTTCGCCGCATCGCATCGCATCGCACAGCGTCGCGTCGCGTCGCGGGCGCTTTCGTTTCGCAATGGTATCTTGAGAATCAAGCCGCATGGACTATGAAATATACATTTAGCGCGCTCTCAATAAAATATATAAATAAATGTATAGATAATTTCTGCCGCGGCAACTTATTTTTATGATTCGTTTCGTTGGCGCAACGCACACGGGTCGCTCGCTCCGGTGTGAATGATGTTCCTAGGTTCCTAGTCCTACGCCTTGGCGAAGGCTGCTGGCTGAGATCCGAGATCCGAGATCCGAGATCCAAGGTCCGAGACTGTTGAATAGCTTCCACATGTGTAGTCTGAGTAATTGCCCGTAAATATATATTTTACGATCTATTGTCTTCTGGCCAATACACTCCCAGCCGATCTCCGCACACTCCGGCCCATGGCCGCCCGCAATTGTTTATGTTTTTCTTTTTATCATAATGTTTATACAGTCTGCGCCGCGTCGGCAATTACTTCAATTGTTTATGGACCATTTTAGTGCATTCTAAGTGGCGAAGAGGATAGACCAGCGGACTGCCGATAATTGGGGCAATTCAAGTCAGGGATTTGCGATCCGAATCCGAATCCGAGTCAGGGGAGAACTGCTGGCCAATACCCAGTGGCGCCTACCGGACTCGTCAGGGAAAACGGAATTAATTTAAATCGCCAACTACAAAGAGCACAGGACACACAGGGCACAAAGGCGAATCTTTGGGGCTTTTCCGCCAAACGCCGATGGAATGGAATGCATTTAATTCCAGTCCAGACCAGGCCCATCGTCGGGGTAAATCGCAGTGTCCCAGTGGCCCCCAGCTGGCCAGCAATTAGCAGGGAAACTTCCACACACTCAAATTGTATTATTTACTTTAGAATATGCCACTAGTGCCGGGGAACGGGACCAGGACAGCAGCTGTAACCAGTTCGCAGAGGGAATGTCCATATCCGGACAAGGGATCGTGCTCCCGGAACGGTTACCGAGAGTTGAAGTTGATTTAGTATCTGCAGACAGTCGGCAGTCGCCAGGCGGCAGGCGGTGGGTGGGTGACGGGATCAGGAGTCGGAGACCGGCACTAGCATCACGTACGGCACGTTACAGCAAAGTTGCCGCCACCGCTCGCTTAATTTTGTTGCTGCCACTCCACTCTGCTCTGCTCTCCTCTTCCGTGGCAGTTGCCACACGTTTTTATGTTTTTCCAGGGCGACTTGTGTCACGTTGGCTGCAGATTTTCCGTTTACATTGTGATATTCGTAGGAAATGACTGCCCTCGCCCATGCGTTGGCAGGAAGTGCTCAAGAGTAAGTGGCTCGGAGTGGCAAGTGGCCCTTGCGAGTCGCAGATCATGGCTGCGGCTGATATTGACGGGAGTCCCTGCCTCTCCCGCGGAGCCAACTCGCAACAGTTTGCAAAACTGGCAAAACTGGCAAAACTTCCTGCTCTGCCGAGCGGCAGAAAGGCAACTCCTGGCCGGAGCTACTTTCGCACTAATTTAAAGCGAAGTGGGCTTACGCCGAGGCCAGGCCCTCCCTGGATGCGGATGTGGACTGGTCTCAGTCGTTTATAGAAATGAACTCGTAAATGGAAAGTATTGCATTGTCCTGCTATTAAGTTATCAACAAGGAAAGACACAACACGGAGGCAGACATGGCCGGAGACCCATATGCATATGTGGTCGGTCGGTCGGTCGGTCGGAGGGTCGGAGGGTCGGGCTCAAAGGGTTACCGCCAGCGTACGGGGCACGTTCCAGACTGGGGCAGGGGCACAGTTAGGGCACGGGCCCGGGCCCAGGCCCGGGCTAGGTCGTGGTTTCGAGGATAATACTCCAGCTCCGGCTACGGCACAGCAGTTCCATATTTTGCAACAATTTCATGGTGTGTCTTGTGCGGATGAAGGTGGCAGTCGTTGTAGTTGCCACACTTAATGGCGCTCGTACGTTTTGGCAGCAGCGGCCACGCCGGCAGACAACACTTGTTGTCATTGTTGTACTCGCATGTATATTGTTATGTCCTTGTTGCCGCCTGCAGGACATTTTTATTCCAATCATGCGTAAGTGGCGCAAGGGCTGTAAACCCAAACTTTGCCTGTGCCCCCGCTCGCCGTGAGAATAAACTAATGCGTGCGAACCTTCCTGGGGCTCCACATGTGCTGGCGAGGAGTCAGACGTGGGTGTAGAGGAAATTAAGGAGGGCAGCGCAGCCCTTTCGACTCTCGACGGGACTCCTTCTGTTTTCGGCTACAAGCAGGACATGGGTTTAGGCTCGGC